>CABHPQ010163917.1:0-12455 GCA_902168405.1 Peromyscus aztecus | reverse complement strand
AAAAAAAAAAAAAAAGATTTGGAAGCTGGACATTGCAGCACAGACTTGTAATCCTATCACTTGAGAGGCTGAGACAGGAGAATTACTTCAAGTTCAGCCAAAGCTATGTAGTGAGACCTACTGCAAACAAAAACAAGGGGATTTAGAGCCAGGCTTGATGGTGCGCGCTTGCACATCCAGAACTCGAGAGGCTATCAGGAACTTAAGCTATCCTGGCCTACAGAGTAGACACACACACAAGGAAGTGATTGGGAAATGTAAAATGATAGACAGAGGACTCTTGAGAAGGAGGAGGAAGAGGAGGAGGAGGAAGAGAAAGAGGAAGAGGAGGAGGATGAAGAGAAAGAGGAGGAAGAGGAGGAGGAAGAGAAAGAGGAGGAAGAGGAGGAGGAGGAAGAAGAGGAGGAGGATGAATACAGAGCTCATACAGAGCTCAGGGTCAACCCTTAGCACTGAAGGAAGGAAGGAGAGGAGGGAGGGAGGGAGGGAGGGAGGGAGGGAGGGAGGGAGGGAGGGAGGCAGAGATAGCCCTAAAAGTTTTCTAACCTAAAGATTTCTTCCCAAACACTACAGCTGTGTTCTACTTCAGTGTCTCCACAGAGCAGTGAGTGTCACACGGGGCTGGCTCAAGAGGAAGACTCTTATCCCCAGGTCACTTTCCAAGGATAAGCTCTGCCCAGTTTCTTTTGGCAAATCAGCTAGGCATTGCTATGGGTCTCTCACCTCGGCTGGTCTTAATTCTCAGAACTTTGTTCTACCCCAAACCTCACTTCTTTCTGCTTCTATTCTAGAACTTCTATGAATCCAGCACAGCACACTCCAGGAAGCAGTCCCTCAATGACCTCTGCCATGATTCTCTCTGCATGCAGCATAGCTCCACCCCTCTCTTCAGCCTCTGTGCCTCTTCCTGGACCTTCTCCGCGTCTCTTGGATCCGGGGACAAAGGAGTGAAGAACAGAACTCAAAACATATGGCAGTGAACTTGATGACTAGGATTGTCCTCCATGCTAAGTCCCTAAAAGATTATTCAGGCTTAAACAGATATTTCTCATATCTCTCTCTCTCTCTCTCTCTCTCTATCTATCTATCTATCTATCTATCTGTCTCTCTATCTCTTTATCATCTACTATCTATTTATAGACAGGGCTTCCTATATCCAAAACTGGCCTTAAGTTTACTGTGTTGCCAGGTGATGGTGGCGCACATCTTTGATCCTAGCACTCAGGAGGCAGAGCCAGGCGGATCTCTGTGAGTTCGAGGCCAGCCTGGTCTACAGAGAGTTCCAGGACAGCCAGAACTGTTACACAGAGAAATCCTGTCTCGAAAAACAAAACAAAACAAAAAAGTTTACTGTGTAACTGAGGATAACCTTGAACTTCTGACCCTCCTGCCTCCATCTCCCAAGTGCTAAGATTATATGTATATTCTGCCACAGTTGGTTTATATGATGCTTGAGATTGAGCCCCGGGCTTCAGGCATGTTAAGTAAACACTCGATCAACTGAGCTATATCCCCAGCCCCTAAACAGCATGATTATGTCATACATACCCCAAATTCACCTTGAGTAACTCTGGTTCTTAAAATACTAATAGTTCATTTTCCTAAATAAAGTTAAACCAGTTAGACTGACATTACAAAGATTTCTTAGGGATGAGTATTTCCTGTTTCTAACTCGAGTCTGGATAGTGGTAACACTGTTTCACAATCTCATCTCAGCTGAAAGCCCTCTAAAGCGAAGGCCAGTCTCCCAGGCAGATGCCCTGCTGATTCAGCTAACTACACACAGTTAATAGTTAATCTCAGGCTCATCTGCTGGCCGCTGTACATCCAGAACAGGACCACTTAGGAAAGGAAAGTGATACTCGTCCTGCTTTCTAAAGCCTCTACCAAGAGAAACCTTATCTCAGCCTTTCAGAGGCCTAGTCGATAAGCCGAGGACTGGGGTTCATGGTAAAGCCTTCACACCACTTCCTAACCAACGCAGCACATGTCCCGGGGAAAGCCACCTGCTTCTCTAGGTCATCGTTTGCTGCCCTCACCTATTGCTGGTAAGACAACATTCTGGTTCTCCAAATCCTAGGATACTTTGCTGCTATTGGTCTGTAAATAATCGTTGGTACTACTGCTTCCTTCACCGGTGACGTATCAAGACATGGCACTGGCAAACTTTAAGAGCCATGAAGGTACCAGAGTGCCACAGCTGTATCCTTGTGTGTCAAGGGGTTGGCTGACCAGGCTGCACTTTGTCCCTTCTCTCGTCCTACTCAGACAGCTGGAACTCTCGGCTAGAAACGTACCGCACAGATGAAGCAGGTGTCATGCCAGGTGTGGCCCAGGGCTTCAATAAACTTGTCGCCGGCTTCCACGGGAAAATCACATCCGTGACACTTGGTGCTGAACAGATTGATGTAGTCTGAAATCAAAGTCAAAGTGAGGCAGGCAAAAAGAACAATTGGCTACATAGACCCAAGACCGGGGCAGCCCCACATCAGTGGGGTGGGGGAGCAAGCTTTGTCATCTCACAAACAAAATACTCACTTGTGTGATTGATTTTGTTTTTCACTTTTTTGGGAATGTATACCAATGTTGTATTGGCTTAGACTTAGACTTAATTACTACCTTGTGCTAGCTTGATCTGACAATTCTTTCTGGTATTGTCATGAACTTCCTTGGGGGTGATTGTTTCTTTTATCTCTATCTCCTCTGGTAGCCCAAAGAAGTCAATCCCCAAACAGGAATTTAAAAAATATTCCTCATTGCCCACTCACTGGGCTTACTTTGGAAGAATGAGGGTCTTTTTTTTTTCTTTCAGATTTTATTTTATTTTTAGTTTAGTGTGTATACACGAGCCCAAGTGTCTACAGAAGCCAGAAAACATGGTTGGATCCCACAGAGCTGGAGTTTGTAGACTGTTAAAGCACATTATGTGGGTGCTGGGAACTTGGGCGCTCTGAGCAGTATGTGCTCTTTTTTTCTCCCATCATTTTGTTTTGTTTTGTTTTGTTTTCAAGACAGAGTTTCTTTGTGTAGCCCTGGATGGCCTGGAACTCGCTCTGTACTAGACCAGGCTGACCTTGAACTCAAAGATCCACCTGCCTCTGCCTCCCAAGTGCTGGGATTAAAGGTGTGTGTCACCCACAACCTGGCCAGTTTGTGCTCCTAAGTGCTGAGCTCCCTCTCCAGACCCAAACTCTTTAAGGGTTTTTTTTAGATTTATTTTTTATTATCTATCTATCTATCTATCTATCTATCTATCTATCTATTTATTTTTGGTTATTCGAGACAGGGTTTCCCTGTGTAGCTTTGGAGCCTTTCCTGGAACTCACTCCGTAGCCCAGACTGGCCTCGAACTCACAGAGTTCTGCCTGCCTCTGCCTCCCTAGTGCTGGGATTAAAGGTGTGTGCTACCACTGCCTGGCTATTTTTTATTATTAATTATGTGTATGTGTATGTGTGTATGGGGGGATATTATATGCACATGAGTGCAGGTACCCACGGAGGCCATAAGAAGGTGTTGGGTGCCCAAGAACTGGAGTTCCAGACAACTGTGTGCTCTCTGACATGGGTGAACTTGGGTTCTCTGTAAGAACTGTATGTGCTTTTAACCATGAGCCATCTCCGCAGCTCATCTTTGAGACTCTTCACTAATTTTAGAATGGCGTTTGTTTGACCATTCTTCTGTCATTGAGCATTCATGCTGACAACAAATTTTTTTTCCTTTTTTTTTTTTAAACAAATGATCTGTTTCTTTCTAGATTTATTTATTTATTATGTATACAGAAGAGGGTGCCAGATCTCATTACAGATGGTTGTGAACTACCATGTGGGTGCTGGGAATTGAACTCAGGACCTCTGGAAGAACAGTCGGTGCTCTTAACCTCTGAGCCATCTCTCCAGCCCTTGACAACAAATTTTAACTACTACAAACCATATTTGAGCTACTTGACAGGGTTATGTCCTCCTTCTCCTCCCCCAACAAGGGAGATAATACTACAACACGCTATTCATAAAGTTTACTGACTACTTTCCTAACGATGGTGCTGTGATGTGAACGTGTCCCCAGGTTCACACGTTGGAAGCATATTCCTTACTGCAATAGTGTTGGGAGGCCGAGCCAACTGGAGGCGTTTAGGTCATATGGCCTCTATTTCTTGAATGAATGAATGCTATTATTAAGGGACTAGGTCCAGAAGGAGTGGGGTCTTATAAAAATGAGCCTGCCTCCCACTGTCCATTTTCTTTCTCTCTCCTTTGCCCACCCCCACCTTCCACACGGGATGATGTAAGCAGACCCTCAGCAGGTGTGGCCTCTTGACCATGGACTTCCCAGCCTTCAGAAACGTGAGCCAAATATATTTCTGTTTATAGTAAATCCCCCTGCCTCAGGCGTTTGGTTACACTAGAACATGATGGACTAAGGCAGGTGACATTCCTTACAGGAACCTTAACATCAAGAATCACGCCTTACTTTTCTCTGTACTTTCAACATAACAGCTAGTTGGTGGCCAGTACTCAAAGTACGGGTGTAAATCAGTAATTAGTGAATTTACCACATTTGTGGCCAACAAGTGAGTTAGTGAACCAGTGAACGACTCTGATCTTCACAATGTCTCACACAGACGGACTTTTTTTTAAAATTCTGGTCTTGTTTTGCAGATGAAGAAATTGAGACTCAAATAAAGGCCAGAGTCCCACACCTGAGGCCTCATCATGTCTCTGCTCCTTTCTCAGAGCACATTCTACTATACGACTGTAGACATTTTCTCGATTTTTCCAGAAGAGTCCATCCCTTTGAAGACCTCATTCCTCCCTGTGTTCGTTCCCCAGCTCCCCAGATGTCCTTGTCTCTCCACAGCTCTACCACAGCTGGCTGTGTTCTGTTCACCTCCTGTGGACAGTATGTCTACTCATCGTCTTGGACCACACACTGAGAGGCAGGATGCCATCAAGCTTACAAACATGGAGTGTGAAGAAAGAAAAGGCTAATTCAAAGTCCAGCTCCACTAAGGAATTCTTTAAACCTGGGGCAGCTTCTCAGAACTGCAGCCTTCCTATCTATATAACTACAGCACCAAACTCAGGGGATTATCACTATTGACCAGGTAAGACATGCATGAAGTATTTGGCATAAACATTAACTGTTGGCTCTTATTTTAGAACTCTTCATAAATGGTTAAAGGGGGAAAAGAACCCATCCATCATTCATCCATCCATCCTTCTTGAATGTCCATGCCAGTATACTCCACATTAATGACTTTGCTTAAGATTCCTTTTAATATTTATTTATTTATTTTATGTATACTGATGTTTTGTTTGCATGTACATCTGCACACTGGAAGAAGGGATTGGATCCCATAGAGAGTTGTGAGCAGCCATGTGGGTGCTGGGAATTGAACTCAGGACCTCTGGAAGAGCAGCCAGTGCTCTTAATCACTGAGTCTCTAGCCCAAGATTGTTTAAAGTTTTCCATTACTATTATTAGTGTATATGACTGTGCCATGGAGTATGTGTGCAGGTCAGAGGGCAACTTATGGGCGTGGCTCTCTCCTTCTACTTTATGTGGATTACAGGAACCACATTTTGGCAGTCAAGCTTTCCTGGCAAGCACCTTTACCCCCTGAGCCATTTTGCTGGTCCCGGCTTAAGGTTTTTGAGGACAGAGACCTCACAGAAACTGATATAGATTATACATTCAATATATGTTTTATGGTTAAAAGATGAACAGAACAAACAAAAACGGTTCTACTAGCCTTATTAAATAGTAATTCCTCCCCTTGCTTTTTTTTTTTTCATAAATTCGTTCTTAAAACAGCTTGAATCTACTTCTGGAAATTTTAGTCTTGCTTACTGATTGATTTTTTCTATTTTAAACTTGATTCTGTGTAATCTGGAGGCTTTGCTTTAAAAATTGATAGCACAGATATGACTAATATTATTTTTTTAAACATTGGCATTTTCATTTACTCTATAAAGTGAGACTATCACTAATAATCAGCCTCCTCGTTTTTCTCATCTGATTTTCTGGTGCTGCTGTTCAGCCTCCAAGTCTGTTGCCCTTATTGAACCCTGCCTCAAAACCCTGACTGAAAGAAGCAGGCTGTGAAGGAAGGAGGGAGGGACTGAAGAGTCAGCTAGCCAGGATGCCTGTGACTCCTGAAATTACCACAATTCCCCACATGTTACACAAACATGTTACACTTTGAGGTACAGAGAGATGGAAGGAAGCCTGAAAAGCACCACAGGCAGGGAGGAAAGGGCACTCTCCATTCCATGCCTCGGCCCTCCCTGCTTCCATCCTCATAGCCACTCCATAAGGCAGGTGTTTACAATCTCGGGGAAGTTTAGCAGCTTTATTCAAGGTTACAAAGCCATCTCAGGATAGAGCCAGGAATTGAATCTATGATGCAGTCTAGAGCCAAGGCCCCCCTTCTTCAGACTAGACCCCTAGGATGACATTTAGAGACAAGGCCCCCCTTCTTCAGACTAGACCCCTAGGATGACATCTAGAGCCAAGGCCCTTTTCAGAGTAGACCCAGGTTTCCAAGCCAATATAGCTTGAAAGATTTCTCAAGTAGTTAGGGAACCAATGTGTGACTCAAATACTAGAAACATGGAAGGGAGCAGAGAGTGGTGTACAAAGTACATTGTAACTCTGACTGCTTTTCCCCAAAAGCTGAAACCAAATGAGCAGGGGAATTAGTTCAGCTAATGTATAATAGCATGATTTGGCCATTAAAAACAAAATCAGGAGCTTGTATGAAGCCCTTGGTTTGGCTCCCAGTACCACACATGCAACAAAATGCACAAAACCCCCTCTTTTCCCGACAGTAGGATGTGAGTGGACACAGGCGGGACTTAGTTTTCTATGCCTGCCTGTCAACCCAGATGGGAGATGGTGCAGGGTCTTCCAGCATGGTGTCCCATTGCATCCTACCTGCGCCATATCTCACATGCTTACCTTTCTCACAGTACGGCTCTCCATCCTCCATGTGGAAGAGGCTGTTTCCAAAAGGTTTCTTGCAGGCTGCACAGACGAAGCAGGTGGTGTGCCATGTCTGTCTCAGAGCGTGCATCACTTCCTGGAGGAAAAAAAAAAAAAATCCAAGTTCAGGACAGAAAATTTCCCAGGGGAAAGGGAGCTAGGCTTGGCTTCTGAATCAGGCCTGGCTGCTGTCCAAGTAGCCTAGGGAACAGGGCAGGAGGGCTCACAAAGCAGGTGCTGGGGAGGGCAGGGGAGGGTGGAGAAGGGAGGTCCTGCTTATTAGGGCCACTTTGCCAAAAGGGCACTGGGAGTGAGGGCCACAGGCAGATGAGCAGTGAGGTCAGGCTGTGAGGCAAGGGCTTGCTTTGCAGAGCGCCAGCACCGTTGGACGCTGGTGGCATATGTGTATATCATTGCTTGCCCCAGCTAATTAGTTCCCTGCTTCCGTAGTTAGGGGGAAACTGATTCCGTTCTAGGATGGAAACGGAGTTGCCTTCTCTGTTACCAGCAACTTGTTGATAGGGTTTCTAGCGGGACCCCAACATCTTACGGGAAGGGAGGAAGTCAGTCCGGTTGAAGAAAAGACAAGGGTCCAAAGAGAGGGATGCTGCCCACTTACCCCCATGATCTTGGTGTTACACTTGGCACAGAGTGGGGCAAAAAACTGCTCGTAGCACCGTTCACAGTAAACGTTGTTCTGCTCCTCCACAAAGCACACATCGGCCAGGGAGTTCTTGCAGTAGGCACAGTTGAACTCTTCTGGATGCCAAGAGCGACCCATGGCTACCAGGAAAGGGCCCCTGGCATGGCAGAGAACAGCACGAAAGTGAGCCCCAGAAATTAGGACCAGATCTTTTAAGAACCCCAACAATCTTCACACGTTTACCTAGTGATGCCCACTTTGAGGGTCCTTCTAACGAAATAACATGTGATTCTGAGAAAGCTCCACACAGAAAGACGTCTACTGTCATGTCAGTAACAATAAACAGAACCAGAAGATAGGGCATGGGGGTGCACACCAGCACTTGGCAGGCAGCTCTCTAAGAGTTCAAGCCCAGTCTAGTCTACACAGTAAGTTCCAGGCTAGCCAGGACCACACAGGAGACTCTATCATAAAGGACAAACAATCTGATACCTAACCAACAGAGCCTGGACGCAATTCACTATCTACCGCAGAGGACCGAGCAAACACGTCCCAGGATTCAGTTCATCACAGGCTATTCTGCGAGCGGTGATGACGGTGGCCAGCCTTTATTAACTACTGAGTGCTCAGTGCTCTTCCAGAACAATCTTGCATTTGTTAATATGTTTAATCCTCACAACAATTCTATGAGGGAGGAACTATTATGATGCCTGAGAATTAGTAAAGAAAACCGAGGCACGGGAAGGCCCAGGAACTCATTTGTGGTCCTGGAGCCAGGAAGCGGCAGACTGCACACACGATGCTTCCATTTCAGGTAAGTGTTCAGAGCATCAGAAGTGCCAGAAAACTTCACGTTCTGACTTTGTTAGTTCCGTGTTTTCTAGTTCTTCTCTGCTAGTTTTTTTTTGGGGGGGGGGTTGTTTTTCTTTGTTGTTGTTTTGTTTTTGAGAGGATCTCACTTTCTAGCCCTGGCTAGCCTAGAACTAGCTTTCAGAAGAGCCTAGCTTTGAACTTACAGAGATATGCCTGCTTCTGCCTCCTTAGTGCTGGGGACCAAAGGTGTGCACCACCATGCCTGGCCCCTGCTTGTTTTTTAAAGAGTATGCTTTTCACATATGGAAGCACATACCATGCATATACTCAGACAAACTGCATTTAATAATCATGGTCTGAGACCCCTGACTTCATATATATATTATTATATTATATGATATATATTTTTTTATTTTTTATTTTTTTTTCAAGACAGGGTTTCTCTGTGTATCTCTGGCCGTCCTGGAACTCACTTTGTAGACCAGGCTGGCCTTGAACTCATGACTTCTAAAGAAAATTATTTGCTTTAATTTCAGTAAAGTGTCTATCAGAGCCTTAAGAGGCATGGGACTGTCTGTAGCAAGATCCAGAAGCAACTCTATAGGAAAGCTGGGTCAAAACCAGCCCTGTCATCCAGCTTGCAATGTGCTCAATAAGCCTACTGACAACAAGGCTAAAGATTCCCAGAACCCAGCCTTAGCCCAAGGGGCAGCTCCTGGCACCAGGCACCAAGCTGGGAGCTTCACCCACTTACCTCATGGAATCCTCCCAACTCCCCAGGGATGTGGGTGTCACACAGGCATGGAAGCTAAAGCTAAGAGAGGTGAGCCAGAGAGACCCGAGGCTGCCCTGTGGGGCTGGCCTTTTGCCTACATCTGCCCTCCCATCTGCCACCCATCCCGTCTGGCACCAAAGCCTGTACCTGATGACATTGTTGCAGTGCCCACAGAGCGGAGCCCGGCTGCTGGCTGGGAAGCGCTCAGCTCTCTGGAAGGTGCCCCTGGTGAGAGGGGTCACCTGTGGACCTGTTGGGTTGTAGGCTGGAGCCCCCCGGGGCAGGGTCTGCTTGCTGACAGAGGTGGTGCTCTTTCCAGGAGCAAACTTCTGAGAGAAGTTGTCATCAGTCACCCAGGGCGGGCGGCTGGCAGACTCTGCAGGGCCCCCACTGTAGGCTGCTGATGGTGCGGGGTTATAGTTTGGAGCAGGGGAGGGGGTGTAAGCTGGTGCAGGGGAGGGAGTATAGGTAGGTGCAGGGGAGGGGGTGTAAGCAGGAGCAGGGGATGGGGAATAGGGAGTGGGACTGTAATTGGCTCCTGGGGACGGGCTGTAGGTAGATGCAGGCACTGTAAGCCAAAAACACCCAAAGAATATGCGTTAGGAATTCTTTCTCCCTCATCTGTCACCCCAGCCAGAGAACCATAAAAGATGCGCTTAATATTGGAACAGTGTAACTCCAATTGTTAAAGGAGAGGTAGGTGTGTGTGTGTGTGTGTGTGTGTGTGTGTGTGTGTGTGTGTGGTGGGAGGAATCCAGGAACTCAAGTACACTAAGCAAATGCACTACCACTAAGCTACAGACCCACATGCCTGAACTTCTCAGTGAACCAGATTTTCACTCTCAGCAAGAGCCTGGATAAACAAGGGTGGCAGCAGAGCCCTGGGGAGCTTGCACAGGCCCCACGAGGGATGTAGCTATAAATATTGTGGCTATTCAGGGTGGGGTTCTGCCAAGCCTTGGCTACCCTGGTCCTATAAAAGATGGGGAGCAAGATTAGGGAGTGTCTGGACAGGAAGTGGGTAAGAGCCGGTCAACTCAGCCTGGAGTGGAGGATGTTTCAGTGGTGCCCTGGATGGTGATCTGACTCGCAGACATCCCAATCAGAATGTGTTTGCTCTACTTGTAACTAGCCTAGTCTTCAAGACAGAGCAGATGTCCAGGAAGCTGGGTTCTCAGGTTCATGTTTCAAGTTCATCTACTATCACTGTCTTGAAAATAAGGTTTGACTTGATTTGTGCTGGGAAGAAATTCTGTCTTGATTTGATAAGTCCCCATCTATCCTAGTCACTCAGTGAACCTAGGCAGAGGTGTGAGCACCATGCAGCCCAGGGCTAGCTGCTCAGTTGGTCCTTGCCTGGCCCTGCCAGATCCCTGCTCCCTTACATCACCCTGTGCAAACTGAGAGTGCACATGTCACCCTAGAGGTTACCATTAGGGACAAGAATGTATTGCACTTCCACTGAAACCTCCTGCTTGCCTCCACTGAGAGTGGAGAAACTGAGTTCACACAGAAAGGGCATTGCAGTTGCTAACACTCTGCCAGGGCTCTCACAACCCAAGATTTTGCTATAGAGAACCCCAGTGCAGAGACAGCTGAAGAGAGATATAGCTGTGTGTCCTGAGCACATGGTCAGCCAGTTCTTTGACTATAGTAAAGATGGTTCTAGAAGCCTCACCTCTGCTCCCAGTCTATTCTTCTGGGCAGAGCACCATCTTACCCACCAGGGAGCATTTCGTGATAGCCTCCCTGCCCACATCCAAGCCAGGCCTGGGTGAGATGGATGGTACTGAAGCAGTTCTCTCTGGATCGCACCTGGTCTCAGAACCGTGACCCTGTCTGGTCTCTTTTTCCCATTTGGTGCCCTGAGCCATCTTGGGTGGCTCCAACTCTATGCCTTATTTTTCCCAGATGACTGGTACTTCAGAACTGGGAAGTGCAGAGCACCTATATATCCCCTTGCTAAACCCTCCACAGCCCTGCCCTAGAGTGATACTGGCTCCCAAGGCGGATTCTCCAGCTAGAATCTTCCTCCCACTTACAGTGTGGGTGAGGCACATAGCAGGTCGGTCAACTGAGTCAGATTCAGCATTATTATTCCCTTTTACACTCGAGGGCTTGAGAGCTCAAGGGAAGCGGCAGAGCAAGACTGTAAACCTTCCTAAACTCCAAGCTGCCTCTCTAAAGAACACAAATCCAACTTCCATTGGTGTACAACATCATGGAGAAGTCACTTTTAACACCCAGAGGAGCTCCCGTGCTCTGGAAGGAAGCACAGCCATCAAAAGGACTAATCTGAGGCTTGGGACTCAGTGCTTAGAGCACCTGCCTAGCATTTTTGAGACGCTGGACTCCGTACCTAGCACTTCTCCCTCAGAAGAGCCCTGGCTTCACACTCTCCTAAGACTGTCTGGCCGTGCATCCTTGAGTAAATAAATTCATTAACCTCTCTGAGCCTGTTTCTTCACCTAAAAATGATATTGGAATAATTGTAAGGATTAAGGAATATAAGAAACATAGTGCTTAATTAAGTACCTAATACAGTGTGTGTGTGTGTGTGTGTGTGTGTGTGTGTGTGTGTGTGGAGAGAGAGAGAGAGAGAGAAAGAAGATGAGGATGAGGATGGCAGGGTCAGTAGCATCTGGGTTTCAGGGTTGGAATGCTCTATCAGCTCATCTCAAGGCCTCCCATGGTCATGTGGCAAGCCCCGAGCAGGTGTACTGGAGGATGGCCGTGGGGAGGAGGTGTGATTCTCTGAAGTCGGATTGCTGGGAATTGAACCTATTTTCCGGTGCTGGAATGAAGGATGCCCTGCCTACCTCCCGGGGTGTGGTGGGAACCTGCAGGAGTGACAGCATTTTGTAAAGCTGTAAGTCCCAAGCTCAAGGTGTTCCACCCACTTCAACAGTTTTACCTTGCTTCCTCGTGTCCAGGGGTCTCAAGATGGGAGGGGCAAGGGCCACTTTAGAGAAAGAGAGCAGGGATCCCACAGAACTTCAAAGCAGCTTCAGCCCTCTTTTGTATACTTTGGGATTCTCTGTAAGTTATGTCTTCCTTTCTCTTTGCTTTTCATTTTTTTCTATCCTTCTTTTCCTTCTTCCTTGTTTTATAAACCACAGTCCTCTGCTAAAAGTGATTACGAGCGGTATTTTTTGCTTGTTTTTTGTATGTTTGTTTGAGTCAGGGTTTCTCTGTGTAGCTTTGACTGTCCTGAAACTTGCTCTGTAGACCAGGCTGGCCTC
>CABHPQ010163916.1:19642-40355 GCA_902168405.1 Peromyscus aztecus | reverse complement strand
AAGACCCAGTAGGCAAACTGAGTAAGACAGTAACAGGTGTGTGTGTGCGTGTGTATATGTTTTCCCTGATTGATCCTAAATTTCTCTTCTTTCTCTGTGTTCAGATTCTAGTAAAACTTCCTTATATCCTATGCTCATCTGTCCACAATATGACTGTGTTTCAGAAATTTCTGCTGTGATACTGTGGGCAGGAAGACCTTCTCTTTTGCATATGCATGAGTGCTAAGGTCTTGGCATTAAAAACCTCTGCAGACTGCCCTAGGGAGGTTGCGTTCATTTCCAACATGTCAACAAAATGATAGCATAGCTTGCTCCTCACTACGCTCTACTTCCTCCTACTAAGTATTCATTAAGGAATTACTCCAAAATATCAACCCTGAATACATTTGGATTGTCCAAATGGGAGTCTGAAATGAAAATAGATTTACATCACTCCCACAGAGCAATACTGCGTTCTTCATGTCAGAAGCATAATACGGTATGCAGCTTTAGGGGATGATTGTATTTAACCAGCCCTTACCCAGGATCATGTAGCCTCATGGCACCATGCATTTATATGTATTTATATAAGAAGCATGACTTTTTCCAATGTGTGCTTCTTTATCTGCATACTTTGTGGTTCTTACATAAATATCCTAAATGAAGAAGGTAGAGAAGAGTGAGATAAGTACAAATACTGAGAGTAATCTCTATGCTGTGATTCATATCAAGTTTGTATGTTTACCCAAATTAAGTAATAGTATTTCCTATAGGAAAATGATTCTACTAGAGTTATTTTGATGTTTTGGGGATACATATTTACG
The DNA here is from genome assembly GCA_902168405.1 of Peromyscus aztecus. Classification (NCBI taxonomy): domain Eukaryota; kingdom Metazoa; phylum Chordata; class Mammalia; order Rodentia; family Cricetidae; genus Peromyscus; species Peromyscus aztecus. The sequence continues at coordinate 39,552 of CABHPQ010163916.1, read as the reverse complement.
CAGGACTGGTGTGTGTGTGTGTGTGTGTGTGTGTGTGTGTGTGTGTGTGTGTGTGTGTGACTGTTTTCTTTTATTGTAGAATAGCATTCCTTATGACTTTTGTAGACATTTATATTTTAAATATATATTTGTAAGTAATCTTGTGTGCATTTATACTTTTGAAAATGTCATTCTTCTTCACTTTTTCCCCCATTTGTTTTTGTTTGTTTGTTTTTTCTATCTTATATAAAGTCCTGCTACGTCATTGGCTGGCCTTGAACTTACTATATGGAAAGCTAAAGCTAGCCTCCCCCCCGCTCTTACTTCCATTGATTCTGCTTCCTACTAGCTGAGACTATAGATACCTGTCACCATACCCAGCCTTCCTTGCTTTGAAATTTAGATTGATTATTATTCTTTACACTCTGAAATACAGATATTGATCACTATTTGCCTGGACAGTTATAACTAAAATGTAACCACGCATACACAAAACAAAACACTAAAAATATTTTGAAAAAAAAACTCAAATGTGTTTCTATCAATGGGATGTCCACTAAGAAAATAGTATTGTGAAAATAAATCTAAAAACTTCCTTATACTCTAATGTTCAGTAACCTGCAACAATCATGTATCTCGTGTGTTTATGTTAATGCTGAGAAATGCATCCAAGTTGGTACAGTGTACATCCACTTCATTATGTTCAGAATGGTCATGGAATAGGTAGGAGGGCTCTCAGCTCTGTCTGTCCAGCATAAAAGATGACAGATGTCTGTTTTTATACACTAATGTTTCATATGACTTTTCCTTCTCTTTCATATTTTTATAGAGTGAGAGCTAAAACTAAGTTTTCCCCTTTCACAACTGAGAACTAACCAGTCTTTACTTCTGTGAAACCGCTGACTGTTCTACCTTAAATACTTTTTGGCTGTCTGGTCAGTGGGAGCGTAACATCCTGAATCCTGCTCCGAGCTCTTACTTCACAGACAGCGTGTCTCTTACTGTTCTAATTGCTAGAACTTTCCTGGAAATAATTTAAGTTTATATAGTAACTTCAGTGAGATAGCTACTATTAATGTTTCGTCATTTAAAAGCTTTTGAATTCAGTGTTCTTAGAAAAAGTATAGATTCAATGAAACAGAAGGAGGGAATATAGGAAGGAGGCAGGGAGGGGAAAGGAAAGGGGGCGGACTTAAGTTCCCTCTGTAGACCTAATGCGCATCCCTAGGCATCTGATGACTGCTAATAATGTTATGATTCTGGGAACCAAAAATATAACATCTCCTAAGTATTAAAATAAAATTTCATTTTCTATACTGTGCCCCAGGGACACGTAATATGACCACATTTTAGTAGTTTCTACAATGTCTAACAATGCCCTGGCCCAAAACAATTAAAATATTTTTCAGGGTGAAAACAAAACCAAAAACTCTTTCAGCATTTTAAGAGCAGATTGGGGAAAAGGAGCAGGATAATGTATATGATGATGTTGATGCCTTGTCTTTAAAGGCTTATATGGAAATGAAATGAATTTTTTTTTTTTTTTAGTTTTTCGAGACAGGGTTTCTCTGTGTAGCTTTGCGCCTTTCCTGGAGATCACTTGGTAGCCCAGGCTGGCCTCGAACTCACAGAGATCTGCCTGCCTCAGCCTCCCGAATGCTGGGATTAAAGGCGTGCGCCACCAACACCCGGCTTGAAATGAAATTTTGTCTGAATCTTTTTCTAAAAACAATTGTATTTATTTGGTTATATTCAGAAGTTTATTTGGAGAACTGTAATAGGCTATAAATACAAATGTTAGCTATAGTATCAAAATATTTGCACTACATGAGAGTAGGCAAAAGAGAAAAAATACAGGTATGCAACTTGAATTAGCACAGGACTAACAAACTGAAAAGCCCTTGGATTTTCTTTTTGTTTAGGTTGTTCCTTGACATTTTTTTATTAAAGTTTATTAAGACTTATTTGGTGTGTGTGTGTCCGTCCAAGTCATGATCAGCAGAAGACTTGGGGGAATCTATTCTCTCCTTCTGCCGTATGTATTCCAGGAGTCAAACTCAGGTAGTTTCTTAGTTATTTTTTTTTATTGTTGTGATAAAGACTATGATCAAAAGAAACGTTGAGGGGAAAGGGTTAATTTGGCTTACATATCCCAAAGGCAGGCTTGGCGGCAGGCGTCTTTGCCCACTGAATCAGATCTTTGGCTTGCTGTTTATCTTTTTCACAAATAATAGCATCTATTACTTTCCATACTATGCAAGAGACTTTTATATGATACTGTATATGGGCAAGTCACTGTTCTGAATGATTTTCTATAATACAAAATGAAGCCCAAAGACTTATAAAGTTTATCCAAAATCATTAAGCTAGAGAGAGGAGGGAGGGAGGGAGGAATTTGAACACAGTCTACTCCAGCATGCATACTGGAGTGTCTCCTGATTTATTAGGTGTCACTTAATGAGAATTAAATAATTGTATGAGAATTTGCATACTCAGCCAGTTGGAAGCCTTCACATTGGGATCTTTCTCATTTCTCATAGTGATCCCAAGCAGCTAAAAAGCGCTTTCCCTGAATTTTTATAAATAAGGCTGAGCAAATCAGTGCGGCGAGTACCCTAGGATACTAAGCTTTCCAGTGTTTTGGACATACCTGTCTTTGTACATTATCAATATTCCTAATTTACATCTAAGGCTGTCTTTAAAAACTATGTCTAAAACGCGGTTTAGTTTTTAAGAACAACTATTAAAATACAGGAATTAAGGGCTCAGAGGCATGTAATTGAGGCTGCCTTCCCTGGGCCAGCCAGGGGCCAAGGCATTCATGTCACAGGGTTATACGGTGAAGTTAAGGTATGGATCAGTGAGCAGCAGGGCCGCAGAGTAGGACTCAAATGGAAAAATAGAGCTGTAGTAATGTTATACTGATTGCCTGGTAGAAAAGAGTCTACCCAGTGCCACATCTGATTTATGGAACAGATTGGAGTTGTAATGAAAGTCCAGGTATAGCTGACCTCATTCAAAGGCAGTCACAACCCTTTCTGATAGACTTCATGTATGGAATCATGAATAAATTAACATGATGGAGCTGTCTGTTTTGTGCTGGAGCTCATTTTCGTTGGATTTTTCACAATTCTCCATAAGAACAGCCAGCCATAGAGTCCACTATGTAATTCATTTCGCTCTTTTACTTCCCCTTCCCTACTGGATCCTTTGCTTCAGAATAAAGTTCCATTCCATATTGTATATTAATTCTGGTGATAAAAATCTGGAGAGAAATAAATATACTTGAAATGGGTTCATTTCATGGTATTCTCAAGATGAAAATCTTAAGATGCTCAAATGTCGTAAACTACTTAAAAATAACCTGAGCTCAACATGGAGGATAGCATAACCCTTGTTACAGAATGAACATGGGACTTTCGGATATATTGAACTACAGAGAGTATAAAAGGTTCCAGTGTACTGAATTTCATTTTGTTCATTTGAAAAAAATATGATATATAACAATACAATGGTTGTACTATTGCCACAAATGAAATTTGGACCAGAGCAATTCATAGGGAAACACTAACTTTTATTAAGCAAACTAAGTATTGAAAAGTGTTTTATTAATATAGAGCATTGCCTAGGTGACTATGTTAACTAGGTTATTTTTATAAAATTAATTATGCATCGCATAACTAAAGCATACCAAACTCATGTCTCAGTAATCACATTTTTAATATATTGGTTGAAAAAAGGAAGTTTCATCTGGACATGAACTTTCGGATATTTGCTCATTATAATAAATTCATGGCTTTAATCTGATTTTGAAAAACCTCTGTCTTGTCTTAAAATGGCTTGAGGACATTAGACAGTCTTACTTGTGGCTTCCATCAATATCACCATTTTGTAAGGAAGGTGAAAGTACTAAGCATGGGTCATTGGGTGGCTCTGCTTCTATCTGCCTCACAAATGCTCTCTTGGGAGCTAAAGAGATGGATCAGTTGTTAAAAGCACATACTACTCTTACAGAGGACCTGAAATCTGTTCTGAGCGCCCACATGGGGTAACTTACAATCACTTACAGTCCCAGTTCCAAGGAATTGAACACCTTTTTCGGGTCTCTGAGAGCACAGACTCACATACAGACCAGTACACATAATTAAAAATAAAATCATTTTTGAAAGAACAGTTGTCCACCTATATATCAACATAATCAGAAAATAAAATATATTAAGTCAGAGCCTTGAGTTTGCGAATTATCGGATAGTGACAGTGGAGACCTTGTAGGAAAATCATTAGCAGTCAGGCTGTATCTCTCAATGCTTTCCTATCTGATACTTAAACTTTATATTAATATGCATGATACTGTATAACAACTGTTATGAAGCTAGGGTTTTAGTTATGTCATTCAGACTGGTCTTAAACTTGCAGTTCTCCAGCCTCAGATCTCCAGTGCTGGATTTACAAGCATGCACCACTGCTAGCCTGCAATTTATTTTGTGCCCTAGGTTGGCTGAAACTTCAGGCTTTGATTAGGTTATGGTCAAAAATGAAGCTTAAAGTCTGCTTGTTAAATGGACATTTGGGGATTTGCATCTTTTCCTGAAAAAGTATGTACATAATAAACAACACAGAAATGTATGACATTTGGTTCAATAAAACCTTCCCCTCTTGTCTAATAATTTAATATGCTATCCTTGTGTCTCCTCATTTCCTGGAAATTCTTTCCTATTAATGTTTAAAAATAATTTGCATTTATTGTTAGTGACATTGCTATTACAATATATTAAATATTACAAATAAATGGCATCCATTGTGATATGTCCATGTGTAAACACATCGATTATTAGCTATGTTCATTCACCCCTCTTTCACATTCAGCCTGCACACAGATCCAATCTAGTCCCATCAACTTTCTTGTGGATAATGTAATTATATTCTTCTTTAGGGCTAAATAATATTGGATTTTATGTATCCAATACATTTTCTTCATTTGTGTTTTGACAGGCATCTAGGTTAATTCTCTGTCTTAGCTATTGTGTTTAGTGCTTTGGTAAATGTGGGGATGCAGGCAAGTGCCTTATAGTCTGACTCCATTTCTGTTATCTGTATCTGTAGAAGTGGGATACCTCCTTGATCTGGTGCTTTTCTTTCTAGTGTCTCTAAACCTCCATGATTGTTTTTCATAGTGGTAGTTTTACATCCCTACAGTGTGTGAGCTGCTTTTTCTCCACATTCTAGCCAGTGTTTATTCTTGATACAATCCATTGTCACTGGGGTGAGATAGCTTGATTTATATTTCCACAGAAGTAAACGATACTACAAATATTTTCATGTTTTAATGGCCAATGGCCTTTATTTTTTCTAATTTTCTGTTCAGATCATTTGTCTATTTTAAATATTAGATTACTGTTTTGTTTGTTACATTTTCTGAGTCTTTTATATATTATAGATATTAATTCCATGACATATGAGTAGCTGGTCAATATTTTCTCCTGTGCCATAGGTTTTATTTTCACTCTGTTATTTTGTTTGCTATACTGAAACATTTAATTAGACACCATAATCCTCTTTATCAATTTTTATTTTCTCCCCTGTATTTTTGGAGTCCTATCTAGAAAAGCATTATGTTTATTCCTAGGCTTTCCCTTTCAAAACTTCAGGTCTTTCTTGGATTCTTCTTACCAAATCCTTTTTGTGCCTCTGTTGAGATCATCATATGACATTTGCCATCCATTACATTGTGTGACATACTACATTTACTGACTTGTATATGGTAAGCCATTCCTTATTTGCAATGAAACCAACTTGATTATAATGTTGAATCTTTCTGGTACAGCCATTGAATTATATGCACTAGGATTTTGCATCTCTATTCATTAGGAATATTAATCTATAATTTTCTTTTTCATTAAGCTGTTGTGAGATTTGGTAATAGGTTACTGCTGACCTTAGGAAATGGGTTTGTAATTTTTTTTTTCTCTTCAACTCTGTGGCATGCTTTGAGAAGTACTGTGGGATAGTTTTGATGAGTACTTTGGGAGAGCTGTGTTGTGGCTAGGTATTTAAGTGTTTAAAATTAATTATTTAAAAGTCATCAGGAAATAAGTTCAGGGCTGTGCTTTTTATTTGTTGGGAGATGGATTATTACTGTTTTTTTTTTTAACCTCACTACTTATTCTGTACTGGTTTTTGCATCTTCTTTGTAGAAATGGTTGGTCATAAGCATCCAGAAATTTGTGTATTTCTTCTAGAATTTCAAAATGTTGGAATATGGATTTTCAGAATATTTGCCAATATTCTGAATTTCTGTGGTATCAGTTATAATATCTCCTTTTTATCTCTGATTTTATTCAGTAGTACCTTCTCTCTTTTTTGTTTATTCAAATTAAGAGTTTATCATTTTTTTTTCTGCTTTCCATATAACCTATCTTCTGTTTTCATTGAACCTTTGCATAACTACTTACATCTGCTGTGATCTTCACATTTTTCCTTCTGCTAATTTGGATTTTGAGTTGTTCTTTCTTTTCTGGTGTCTAAGGTACATCATTGGGTTGCTTCCTTTCATTTTTAAAAATATTTTTAAAGTAATTATTCATTGCCTAAACTCCCCTTTATTACTGCTTTTTGCTATATCAAGAGGTTTTGATGTATTTATTTCCATTTTCATTTGCTTTAAGAATAGTTTAAATTTTTCTGCTAACTTTCATAGTAATGAGCTGTTGGCACAAAAAGGTGGAGACATGTATGGATAATCCACATAGTTTGTCCTGTTTGGTTTTTTGTTGTTGTTGTTGTTGTTGTTGTTGTTTTTTGCTTCTCATTTCTCTCCATTATAATCAGAAAATATACAAGACAAGATTTCAATGCTTTTTAATTCAATAAGAGTTGTTTTTAGACTATTATGTGCTCTATTAGAGAGAAAGTCCCATACATTGATCAAATGTTGCTACAGCTGGTAGATGGAATGTTTCACATAGGTCTGCTATGTCCATGTGATCTGTAGTACAGATTAACTGATTTTTCATTGATTTTTCTCATCCATTGATAAAAGTGTAGTTTTAAAATCCTCTACTGCTTGTGACTTGGAGTCTATATCCCAGGCCCAGTAACTTTTGTTTCAAAAATTTGGTGATCAGTTACTGAGTGTGTATACATTTATGATCACTATATTTTCTTTATAACTCCTTAAGCGTTCTGTAGTAGCCTTGTTTATCCGTCTTTCTATTTTTAGCCTTAAGTTTATTTTATCATATTACCCCTGTCCCTGATGGCATAATTGTCTGCTCTCCACTTTGATTTTTACTCTTTTACTGCACAAGTGTTTTCTTGATGACAGGGGTATGCTGATTTATAAATCTGCACTTTGTAACTAGCGTTAAGAGTATTTAAAATTATAAGTGAAAGCTGTGGGTTTGTGTCAGCTGTGTTATTGATTTTCTCCTAGTTCTTTGGAATATTATTTGCTTATTTCTAACTCTGCTACATTTGTGCTTTGATTGTTTATGCCAGATTGATAATGTCTGCCTCTTTTCTATTTCTCTCTCTCTCTCTCTCTCTCTCTCTCTCTCTCTCTCTCTCTCTCTCTCTCTCTTGCATTCTTCTGGGGCTTATACTTTATACTGTATCATGGTGATAGTTAACTTTGTTTCTCTTCTGAATACAGGGCTGAGAGATGTACTGTAAAGATGGTCTGGTGGTCATGCATTTTCTTAGTTACTTATTATCTTAGAATATCTTCTCCAGTTCCTCTGGATAGCTTGGCTTAGTAAAATAATCCTGTTTTAGAATTACTTTCTTTTTAAACTTGAAATATGTCATTCATTTTTCATCTTAAATTTCTGCTCAGAAATCTGCTGTTAGCCTAATAAATTTGATGGGACGTGTTGGGGAATATTATTTTAAGGTGTGTTACTTTTGTTTATGTTACATTTGTTTAACTCTGTGAAGCTGTGTTACTTTGCTTGTATAAAACACTGATAGTCTAATAAAGAACTGAATGGCCAATAGCAAGACAAGAGAAAGGATAGGCAGAGGTGGCAGACAGAGAGAATATATAGAAGGAGAAATCTGGGAGGAAAGAGGAAGTAGTCAGAGAAGGACAAGGTCCCAGGAGCTAGCCACCCACATAGAAGCAAGCCACAGAGTAAGAAACAAAGAAAGGTATAAAGGAATTTAAAAAAAGGAAAAGCCCAGAGGCAAAAGACACATGGGTTAATTTAAAGTTAAGAAAAGGTGGCAAGAAACAAGCCACGCTAAGGCCGAACATTCATTATTAAGAATAAGCCTCCGTGTGTGATTTATTTGGGAGCTGGGTGGTGGGCCCCCTAAAAGAGCAAAAAATAAAATACAGAGGGAAGTTTTGATGGGTTTTGTTGTTGTTGTTGTTGTCTTGTTTTTTAACATGGTTTCTCTGTGTAGCCCTGGCCGTCCTGGAACTCTTTGTAGACCAGGCTGGCCTCAAACTCACAGAGATCTGCCTGTCTCTGCCTCCTGAGTGCTAAGATTAAAAGTGTGTGCCACCACCACCCAAGTGCAATTTAATATTTTTATTACCCATGATTCTGTAGACGAAGAGAGCTGAGACTTAAGAGTTTTCTGCTATTATTTCACGATGAGTTTGTTTATTTTGTTATGGCTTCCCAACAATCTTGAATGCTCTCTTCAGTCTTTATTTTTTTTCCTTCATTTCTGTGAAAGTCATATTTCAAAACACCTAGATTCAATCTCGAGGCTTTTTTGTTCCATATCATCTAGTTTCTTGTGGAGGCAGCCAATCAAAATTTGCACCAGGCTTAATGGAGCTCTACATCAGCAATATTTGATGTGGATTCTTTCCCAGGGTCTCTGACTCCTAGAGCAGTCTAAATTAAGAAAACTAGTTCTTCCCGAAGGTCACCCATGGCTACAACCCCTTGGAGGTATTCAAAGTGAATTCCTTTTCCAAAGTCTGATGACTGTGAAGATTGTAGATTTCTTTCCTTTCAGGATGTAAGCCAGGAATGGTTGTGAAATGGTCCTTTTGCATGTATTGTCACTGTGTGCACTGACCATTTGCCGAGACTCTCTCTTTGGACCTTACCTCCGTGCCAGGGAGATCCCTCTCAGCTGTGGAGTCTGGGCATCAAGTCCTGAAATATTGTTTCCCTTGCTCTCCTGCTGTCACAGGTCTCTGGATATAAGTGACTCTGACTTCCTACTGTTGATTCCAGTAGTTAGTTTCCTGGGGTCACTTACGTTAATACACAGCTATACCCTGTTCTTTTGGTTCTTTTTTGTGGAGTGGGGTGCCTCAGCCATTTTACAGCTCTCAGAGGATCTATGTATTTTTGAAACATATGCAGATTGTTATATAAATTTTATTTCAATAAATCATGTAGGTTATCAGCAATGCCCCATGTTGCTCCCTTAAAATGATAGTAAAACTAAAAGAGCTTAGATACACCAAGACACATGGCCGCTGTAAGCGTCTTGGACCATAGTACACGTAACAGATTCTAAAGGGTCATGGTCTCCTATCTGGGCATCTTCCAGCACACTGTTGTCCTTTCCACCTGTAGATCTCACAGCACCTGAATAACTGGGGCTACAGATATAATCACTTGAGTTTCCAGGAGCCATGGAAACTGAGCTGAGATCAATCATTCATGTGTAAACAAGTTATTCGCAATCTGCTGCAATAAAATATGAGCAAATAAATGTATGATGTTTTACTGTTCCACCTTCTGTCCATTGTTATTCAAAAGATATTTTCTTATTGTTGGGAAATAGATAACCCAACCAACATATGAATAGTTTTTGCAATTTTGTTAACATTTAGAAAGTGAGCATGCTTTTAATGTTGTAGATAATCTCAAATGACTTAAGAATTGACCCTTACGTAAATGAAGTAAGACAGTCATTTCAAGTCAAAGCAATAAGTGATAAAGGAGTCGGTATACAATGGATATCACAATATCATGTGTAGTCAACAAACTTGTATTTGTACATCTGCATATGCAACCAATACTCAGGGTTTTTTTTTTCCAAAAGCAATTGTAATCTGATTCCAGACCCTAGTCCATCCACATCTTCATTCTAGCCCACAAAGGGCACAGGAAATCAGTGGGAACCTGGGCATTTCCATTGCTACCCTCCTCACTAACTACCACGGATGGTCATCATCATCTCTGCTGCCTCCTTTCCTCTTGTTTGAAAGGAAATGCTTACCGTGTGACTCAGACCTCCCAGCATGCCCCTGTCTTGATTTCTTCTGCTGGTGATATAACAGAGCACTCTTCAGTCCCACATGGTCCTCTGCCTTATTCTTACCTTCCTGGAAACTCTGTTCTCAGGACCAAGCTTGTTCATCTCTTCATTCATTCCTCCTCCCCGCTCCCTCGATCCTAGCCCCATTTGTCTATTCGAGCAGTTTTCCTCGATGAGTTTAAGTTTTGTAATAGAAAAGTCATCTAATACTAAAAATAACCCCGTGGTGGGGTATATGTTTTGTCCCCCATTTATGGATGAAAATCTAAGGGCAGGATGGGTTGAGTAGTATACCCCAGGGCACATGGCTACTCAGTCAGCGGCAGTTTTGAACAGTCCAGCAATTGAGGGTTCTAGTTACCTTGTTAAACACAGACAAGTCAAATGCTACAAGAACAGGAAACTTAGAAGTGAAGAATGTTTACACTATTTTGCATTTGTGGCTGGTATGTGAGCAAGCTACACCTAGCCAGCTGTGCAGTTCTAGAGGCAAGGGTAACTAACATTGGTACAAACAGCATGACAGACCTTGCTTGGAGTTGGGTTTCTGCTACTTTGTACTTTTATGGGTCTTATTTCTGCTAACCCTGCCAATACTGAAAATACGCTGAGACACATTTGTGTGTCCTCCACCAACCTGTAAAAGAAAGTAACTTACCCTTTGAAGTAAGTGAAATTATCTGCCCTTCAGCCAATCCATTTCATTTGCCATCTCTGGTCAGAGCTATTTGTTCACCAGGAGAATTCAGTGGGCTCAGCAGTTTTCTGGAGACACGTATCGTGTTCTGTGATTATAAAGGCAGAAAAAGCATGTTCCTCAAGGGATTTCTATGGTGAAGGATTGTGTGGCTCGGACAGCGTTCCTCTTTGCATAATTTCTAATGTAGAGTTGAACACTGTGCTGTTGCTATGTAAGAGATGAGCAGAATGTCTAACTAGCTAAAAAGGTAGATGACATCCCTATTTAATACACTTAGAGGCTTTTGCTAGGGGTTCACTGCAGGAGCATATATGTACAACCTAGTATTTTCCTACCGTTAAAAATCAAAACAGGAGAAACTTGTTCCAGTCTCAGTATTAGGTTTAAACAATAACCTGGCTAAATTTTCTAACCCTTAAAACCTAGTATTACTTCATCAGAGATTTGCATGTTATTATTACACATAAATTTGTGCAATAATTATCTTCCCCAAAGAATTTCTAAATAAATCTATGATGGTATTTCTAACTAGCAAAACAATAGAGTGTGACTACTCTTTGTTATGCTTCTGTAAGAAAATTATATGGTGTGCATAAGGGCATTTTCATCATAATTAGTCTTTTTTAATAGAAAAAATTTAAATGTGTTTCTGTGTAGGTGACTAACAAAGGATTTTAAAAACCCAGTTGTCCTAAAATTGAAGATTTTCTTCTAGTTCACTCACTGTTTATACAAAGATTATTTTCAAATGCATGCCATTTTAATATGTAGTATTACATGTATCTTACAATAAATTAAAATCACAATTTAGTAGATTTTTTTTTCATTGTCTTATTTGAAAATACTGTTCAGGTTGAAAGAATCAGTTTTTCTTCTCTTGATGGTAGGCTTCTTACTATGAGAAGTGGATGGATGTCCAGCAATCGTAGAGTATAATGTTTATTATTTTACACAGTGGAAAAAGTGGTAGATGGACAGCAGATACGGGAGATAAGAAGAGGAATGGAGTAATTTCTAGGATCAATCAGTTCCATGTGTCTTTAGAAAGTTTGCGATTTCCATGAATCCCCTCTGGCTTGTGGGTAAGGAAGCTGACACTGGATTTGGATGAGACAAAACTAAAATGTTGTATGTCAAACACGTCCCTCCTTCCAGTTCGTTGTGTGTGTACATATGTGTCCACGTAATGGCAAGTTGTGATATGGGCTAAATAGTAAGGCGCAGGGTGTTAAGAAAAAGAAGGATGGGGTAGAGTTCAAATTTTAGTTAGGGAAATCCACCAAGTTATTTTTTAAGAAATGAAATCAGGCTGGGGTTTGCATGACAAGTGGGATATACCTCCTCTGCCACCAGGGAGAGTTCTGAAGAAATGCTGTGAGGCCTAGGGCAGGAAGCAGTATGGGGCCTGCAGGAAGCTGGAAAGCCAATGGTGTGTTTCAGAAAGGGGTGGGATGTGGGTCTCATGTAGAGGGTGCATACTTGTATTAACAACTAGACAACTTGAAAAGTGAACATTAATTTTAAATATTTAAACTTTAAAAATTAGTGAGGTAGTGTAGAGAAGGGTGCAACATTAGACACTGAAGAAAAGAAGCATAAACTGGAATTCTCACCAACCTGCACCAAAATGCTAATTATCCATAGCAAAGAGTTAGTCTTTGTTTCCTGAGTGCAGTAGCAGACCACAGATGGATTTTTCAACCATAGGATATTATCTGGCTTGTATCTTAATGAGAACTACCCACTGTACTAGCCCTATAAGATTCTGGTTTGGTATATTTTTTAAGGTTTGTTTATTTAATATGTGCAGTGTTCTACCGGCACTTATGCCTACTCGCCAGAAGAGGGCGACAGATCTCATTACAGATGGTTTTGAGCCACCATGTGGTTGCTGGGAATTGAACTCAGGACCTTTGGAAGAGCAGCCAGTGCTGTTAACCTCTGAGCCATCTCTCCAGCCCCCAGTATTATTTTTTTTTTCAGTTTAAGCAAATTAAAGAGAGCTGATGGTATATTTTGCTCATTGTGCTTTTTCAAAAATGATAGTTCCACTAATGAAATAAATAGAAAAAAATTCAGGAACATGTTTTATACTTCAAAGAGGTATGTGACGTTTCCTCAGATACACCTCTTTGGAGGTGCTTTCAAATTCATCTGTTCAGGGGCAATGAGCAATATATCATCAGTATTTTCAAATATTTGTATTTCTCCCAGGACCCCATTTCTTTGTCCATTTGTACCTAAATATGTGCACCTACTAATCTTTTGTTTTGTTTTGTTGTTTGTTTGTTTTTTTGTTTTTTTTATTTATTTATTTTACTTTATTTTACAATATGATTCAACTTTACATATCAGCCATGGATTCCCCCATTCTCCCCCCTCACGCCCCGCCCCCCTCCCCACAGCCCACCCCCCATTTCCTCCTCCTCCAGGGCAAAGACTCCCCCGAGGATTGAGATCAACCTGGTGGACTCAGTCCAGGCAGGTCTAGTCCCCTCCTCCCAGGCTGAGCCAAGCATCTCTGCTAAGCCCCAGGTTTCAAACAGCCTATTCATGCACTGAGCACAGGACCCGGTCCAACTGCCTGGACCAACTGCCTGTTTTTTGTTGTTGTTGTTGCTTTTTTTTTTTTTTTTTGACAGAGTTTCTCTGTGTAGCTTTGTGCCTTTCCTGGAACTTACTCTGTAGCCCAGACTAGCCTCGAACTCACAGAGATCCGCCTGGCTCTGCCTCCTGAGTGCTGGGATTAAAGGCGTGCACCACTCTGCCCAGCGGACCTACTAATCTTTAAAGGACTCAATAGAAGAAAGAAGTTTCAATTAGTCATATTTTATGGGTTGCATATAGGGTGTACTACCAAAAGGCGCTTTCAGAGTTTCTTCCCCAACTGGAGACAGTATTGAGAAATGAGATCTGTCGATAAATCTACATTAATAGATTGATTTCTTGGTAAGTGGGGCCTAGTTGGAGAAAGTAAGTCATTGGGTGACATGTTTTTGATGGGACTGACACCTCAGATCTTTCCTCTTGGTCTCTTTCGGCTTCCTGGATACCCTGAGATGATCAGAATACCCGACACCCTCTCACTGTCAGGGTGTTTTAGCTGGCCCCAGCCTCTTGAACTCCAGGACCATGAACCCAAATAAATCATTCCTCCTTGAATTTCATTGTTTTTCATGTATTTTAGCACAGCAATGAAAAACTATTGAATACACCGTCATGCAGACAATACACCATAATACAGGAAACAAACTATGGGTTTTAATTCTTATTTAAATAACAAATGTGGTAGATTTTATTACCTCTATTTTGTATAGAAAAATATCAGTCTTATATATCAGTCTTTGTAGTATGTAGGTGAATTGTCTAAGGATGTAACTAGTAAGTGAAATACTGAAGTGGTTCCCCGGGATTCAGATGAAAAGACTCCTATTTCAACTCTCCATACTTGAGATACAAGTAAGTCCGTGGCTACTCAGAGCTGTTCTGGCGAGGCCCTAAGAGTAGAAAGGAGATAAATAAATGCTTTTGGCAGCTCTAGGTGCAGCAGGTCTAGTTCTGTCCCCATTTCTCTCTGCTGTTTTACTGGAATGAACTCATAATTAACACTTGTCAACTCATAATTTTTGGGGAGGTATATCTTTATTTTTTAATTTTTGCATTTATTTTTATTAGTACATATTTATATACAGAATGGGTTTCATGGTGGTATTTGCATGCATGAGTATAATGTTTTTCACCACATTATTCCTGTTTTCCTCTCTTGTCCCCCTCCCACTCCTACTGACCTACTCTCTCTTCCCAACTCGTCCCTTTTTTCCTTTCTTGCCCTTTGTTCATCTTGCTTTGTTTTGTTTTGATTTGATTCATTTTGACTACTCACTGAGGTTCTTTAGTATTGCTCAGAGGAGCATGAGTGGGGGAGTTATTTACAGAATCAAAGAATCTTACTTAGAGCTACCCCATTGATGAAAACGTTTATCTCCTCCCCCAGAAAATGTTAACTATGAATTTATTTCTACAATGAGTAAGTAGTCCCATACTAAATATTTGTTGTGTAACATGCCTTGTTCTTACCTTTTTTTTTTCTCTCAAGTGGCAGAAGATAAGTTATTTGTAAAAATAATAAACATTTAAAATGTCTATCTAAGTCTATTTTGTGTTATGGTAATATCACAGATCAATAATTTGTTGTGACCAGGAATTTATTAAAGTCCATAGATTCTAAAGGCATTGCATCTGTTCAGGGCTTTTAGCTGTATCATCTCATGATGGACAGCAATGCAAAGCGAGCAGAAAAAGTTTCCTTATGCTTTTGCTATCCACTCTTGTGATAACAAACTCACTTCCATTCCAGCCATTACAATTCATCCCTGAGAACCCTTAGCCTGGCCGCTTCTTAGAGACCCGTTTTCTGCATTGTTGCATTCGAGATGGTGTTTCCAGAAAATAGCTGGGTTTGACTACTCCTACCCATCGACTTGGTCCTCAAGAGGCTGAGGCCAGGAGATGACAAGTTCCAGATCAACCTGGACTACATAGTAAGTTCTAGGACAACTTCTCTCAACAAACCAGCAAATACAACAACAAATGACTTCATATGAATTGGGAGTGAGCGACCCATGTAATTACTAGCAACCATCTATTACGTTTAGTACAAAATCATCAAATCATAGACATCTAGTAGATGATTTTTTTGATTGTTGTTAGATCCAGGAGTTTGTAAAGAAAGCAAGACAAAAATTAAGAACCTTCCTATGTTTATTATAATTGTCTTCATTTTACATATTGAAATCTTGATCTTCGCCTTCTCAGTAGACTATGCATGGTCACAATTTCCTGTTGTGGAAATATTCAACCTCACAAAAAATAAGATGCGTTTAGGAAGGAAAAAAAATCTCCTGAAATAAATGGTTTGTTTACGTGATCAATTACTTTATTTCCTTGCGTTCATTCACTGTGCACGGCATTGCTCTACATGAGGACATTTTTAAACATGTGTTTGTTGTGCATTAGAGCTCATTCCTCATTATGTCCAGCACCCCCTCCTAGCCCATCCGGGCTCCCTTCGGTTAGTTACTTTTGCTCAGATAGTCCTGCCTCTACGTTCACTTCATGTATGCATACATGCTCATGATACCAGGCTTTGTGAGACTTCATATATGCATATATGCTCATGATTCCAGGCTTTGTGAGACTTCATATATACATATATGCTCATGATTCCAGGCTTTGTGAGACTTCATATATGCGTACAAGCTCATGATACCTGGTTTTGTTGGACTTCATATACACATCCATGCCCATGACACCTGCTTTTGTGAGACCTCATAGACACATCCATGCCCATGATACCTGCCTTTGTGAGACTCGCTGAATTTGCTTCTATGATTAACTCAGTTGTATCTATTTTGTAGCAAATAGGACAACTGCATTCTTTATGGCTTAAAAGTATTCCACTGTGTATTAATATCATATTTTCTTTTTACATTCCTCTATTTTTAGACACTGTTACTTAGCTATTGTGAACAGCTCTGGGAAACATTAATGTGCAATGTGATCTGGATTCTTTGGAGTAAATAAGCAGGGGTGGTGTAGCTGAGTCATTAGGCAGGCCCAGTTTCAAGGTTTGTTTTTTTTTTTTCTTTTAGCGCCATACTGATTTCCATAAATGATGGACTGGTTTACATCCCCACCCGCAATATATAAGTTCTTTCATCCACATACTTGCCAGCATTCTGCTGGCATTGTTGCTTTCTACTTTATTTTTAGATTAGTTTTTATTTTTATTGATGTGTCTGTATGTATGTGGGGCTGTACATGTGACTGCAGGTGCCCTTTGAGGTCAAAAGCCCCAGGTTTCTTTTTTTAATTTATTTTCTTTAATTTTATAATTTGATTTAATTTTACATATCAGCCAGGATTCCTCTGTGTTCCCTCCCCCCACCCCCCGGCCCACTCCCCATTCCCATCTCCTCCAGGGCAAGGACTCCCCTGGGGATTCACCTCAACCTGGTAGATTCAGTCCAGGCAGGTCCAGTCCCCTCCTCCCTACACCAAGGCTGAGCAAAGTGTCCCTGCATAGGCCCCAGGCTCCAAACAGCCAGCTCATGCACCAAGGACAGGTCCCAGTCCCACTGCCTGGGTGCCTCCCAAACAGTTCAAGCTAATCAACTGTCTCACTTATCCAGAGGGCCTGATCCAGATGGGGGCTCCTTAGCTATTGGTTCATAGTTCATGTGTTTCCACTAGTTTGGCTATTTGTCCCTGTGCTTTTTCCAATCTTGGTCTCAACAATTCTCACTCATACAATCCCTCCTCTTTCTCACCAATTGGATTCCTGGAGCTCCACCTGGGGCCTGGCCGTGGATCTCTGCATCCACTTCCATCAAGTCATTGGATGAGATTTCTAGCACAACAGTTAGGGTGTTTGGCCATCCTATCACCAGAGTAGGTCAGTTCGGGCATTCTCTTGACCATTGCCACTAGTCTATAGTGGAAGTATCTTTGTGGATTTCTGGGGACCTCTCTAGCACTTTGTTTCTTCCTACCCATGGGGTCTTCATTTATCATGGTCTCTTATTCCTTGTTCTCCCTCTCTGTTCTTGATCCAGCTGGGATCTCCAGCTCCCCTAAGCTCTCTTTCCTTCAACCCTTGCCCTTCATTACCCCCCGCCACGTCCAGTTTGCTAATGTAGATCTCATCCATTTCTCTGTCATTGCAAAAGCCCCAGATTTCATGATACTAACTTATAGGAGATTGTCAGATTCCTCACATGGGTCCTGAAAACCAAACTCAGCTCTTCTTCAATAGCTCTGGCTTCTAACCATCTCTACACCCCAATTATTATTTTCTTAATGATTGAAATGCTGACTGGGGTGATGTGGAACCTCTGTGTAGTTTGTCTTAATTTGCATTTCTCTGATCTCTACTGGGGTTGATAATTTCTTCACATTTATTGGTTATTTATATTTCATCTTTTGAAAACACATTATTACCTACTTTTCAATTTTTACTCATTTTTGTATTAGTTGTATACTCTAGATATTAATCCTCTGTTTGCTCTATAACTAGCAAATATTTTCTTCCACTCTGCTGACAGTCTCTTTACTGAATTAACCGACTTCTTTGTGTGGTGATGATTTTAATTTCATGAGTTCCCATTTGTCGATTCTTGGCATTTTTCCTGAGTTATTAGAGTCCTATTCAGAAAATCTTTGCCTATGCCTATATTTTCTGTTTTCTTATTACTATTTTTCTGCTAATAGTGTCAGAGTTTCAGGTGCTATATTCAGGTCTCTTATCTATTTAGAGTTGATTTATGTGCACGATGAGAAGATATAGTTTCCTAGTTTTACATATGGTTATACATTTTTTTCTAATATTGTTTGCTGAAGAAGCTATCTTTTCTGAAATATATATATATATGTATATATATATACATATATATATATTTATTTATATTGAAACAGGGTTTCTCTGTGTAGCTTTGGAGCCTTTCCTGGAACTTGCTCTGTAGCCCAGGCTGGCCTCAAACTCACAGAGACCTGTCTGTCTCTGCCTCCCAAGTGCTGGGATTAAAGGCGTGTGCCACCACCAGCCGGCTCTGAAGTGTATATTTTTAATCTTTATTTAAAAGAATCAGATGGATGTAGCTTGACGTGGTTATATGTGGATATTCTTTTATTCCATTTATTTACTTGTCTGTAATTATGCCAGTACCACATTACTTTTGTTACAATGGCTCTGTGGCATAACTGAAATTCAAGTACGGAGATATGTCCAGTTCTATTTTGTTTAGAATGACTTCGGAAATCCAGGTTATTTTGTATTTCCACATGAATTTTTAGATTTGTTTTTTCATTTTTTTTTTTGTGAAAAATTTTACCAGAAGCTTGATGAAGATTCTATTGACTACATGGGTTGCTTTTAGTGGTTCAGCTGTTTTTCACAGTATTAATTCTTCCAGTCTATGAACATTATGAGGTACTCTACTGTCCCCTTTAATTTCTTTCTTTCAGTTCTATTCAAATGTTTGGGTGGTGGTGGTGGTGCATGCATGCATGCGTGCATGCGTGTTTGGTTGGTTTTGTGGTACTCACGAATGGGATTCTTTCTCTGCTTCCCTCCCATCATTTTTGTTATTTTACTGATTAGTCTTTATGCTGTTTGCTTTTTGTCAACTTGACACAACCTGGACTCCTCCGAGAAGGAATCTTAGTTTAGAAAACGCCTCCACAAGGTTGGCCTTTGTGCAAGTCTGTGGGGCATTTTCTTGGTCAATGATTGATGTAGAAGGGCACAGCCCACTCTAGGTGACATCAACCCTGGACTAGTGATCCTGGGTTCTATTAGAAAGCAGGGTGAGCAAGGCATGAGGAGCAAACTGGTAGCAGCTCTCTTCCGAGGCTTCTGTATCAGCTGCTGCCTCCAGGTTTGTGCATTGACTTCCCACCTTCATTCCCTTAGTGACAGGGTGTGACCTGCGAGTTATAAGCTGAAATAAACCCTTCCCTCCCCAGGTTGCTTTTGGATATGTTTTATCACAGTAATAGAAACCCTAAGATAATATTAATTGTTAAATTGACAAGATCTAGAATCACAGAGGTGAGAAACATACAGGCACAACAGGAAATTTTGTGGGTAGGACAGCTTCTGAACATGCTTGTGGGGAATTATTACTTTTTTAGGTGGCACAGCCCACTGTAGGTGCCACAAACCCTTGATAAGGTGTCTCAATTGAGACAATCTCCTGACAGACAGGGCCAACCTTGGGTGGACAATATCTCTCTGCGCCCTTCTTCCTGGGCTTGTCGACTTGACACACAAAAATACCACTTTTAGCCGGGCGTTGGTGGCGTACGCCTTTAATCCCAGCACTTGGGAGGCAGAGCCAGGCGGATCTCTGTGAGTTCGAGGCCAGCCTGGGCTACCAAGTGAGCTCCAGGAGAGGCGCAAAGCTACACAGAGAAACCCTGTCTCAAAAAACCAAAAAAA
>CABHPQ010163916.1:0-19542 GCA_902168405.1 Peromyscus aztecus | reverse complement strand
AAAAAAAAAAAAAAAAAAACAGTTACTATATAAACATATGATGGCACAGACTAGAATTCTTATTTTGGAAAAAAAAAAAGTCATCACAAGGAACAATCAGACCAAAATAAAACCAAAATCAGGGCATTTATCAAATCCTGCAGCTTCATTCCCAACATCTGGTTCTCACCTTCTAGGATCATAAGGCTTGAGTAGTCCCACCCATCCAGCTCTGCCATCTGCAGCACTCACAGCTTCTATCTCATGCTGAGGCTGGCCCCATTCCACACCTGCAACTCTCCTTGGCAGAGGTCCCTTAGTTGTGACATCTGCAATATCCCAGAGTCTCCGTTGTTTGAGGCTTCACCTTCACGGCTTTATGTAATTGTCTCCAGGGGCCTCTTGGCAAGGACTTCTACTGCCACACACTGTCGGGCCTCAGGTTCTCTCTAGGACCACCTCTGTCCTGAATCTTTCATACCTTTAGAACCAGTACATACAGACAATGCTTACATTGTCAAGTTCTTCTGCTATCTCAAGATGTAGCCCAGCCTCCCTGGACCACAGATACATCAGCTTCAGTGTTTCAAGGAAACACTTCCCTATTGTGCCAATGAACCACAGGAAGTTTCACTTTAGTGGTGCTAATAATGTCTTTAATAATCACAGCAGCATCCTCAGCCCTAGCCTAATCGCCACACATAGATTCTTTCTTTTTAAAGATTTATTTATTTATTATGTATACAGCATTCTGTCTGCATGTTCACCTGCAGACCAGAAGAGGGCACCAGATCTCATTGCACATGGTTATGAGCCACCATGTGGTTGCTGGGAATTGAACTCAGGATCTCTGGAAGAACACCCAGTGCTCTTAACCGCTGAGCCATCTCTCCAGCCCCCACACATAGATTCTTACCCAAAAGTATCATATGAATAGCCCCATCCCTGTGTCTGATTAAAAAAAAAAAAAAACCCACGAAACTCTGTTCTTTTCTAAAGTGTCATAAGTCAGGCCTTGACTGTCCACACATCTCTCTGAATTTTTATTTTCCAAGGTTTTTCTAAAACAGTTCATTAAGCTCGGCTTCCAGTATTCAGTGGCTTTTCTGACCCAAAATTCCAAATTCTTCTACAACCAATAACGGTCCACAGTCTACGTGACATGAAAACCACACATTCAGTTTTATCACAGTAACAACCCCACTTCCTTGGTATCAATTTCTGTCATCATTTCATTTTTGTTCTGGGATAAAAACACCCTAACAAAAAGAAACAACAGAGAAAGAATTTGTTTCGGCTCACAATTCCAATTTACAAGCTATCACTGTGGGGAAGTTGAGGCAGGAATTTCAGATGATGTGTCATATCACATCCAGTCAAGAGAAGAAAGAAATGAATGCATATATGTTCACTTGCTTGCTTAGTCTTCTTCACTCATACAGTTTAGAAGGCAGCCAGGGATTGGTGCCTCCTACAGTGGACTGGATCTTCTAACATCAATTAACTCAATTAAAGCAATCCCCCAACCTAATGTAGATGATCCCTGATTGAGTATCTCTTCCCAGGAGATTCTAAGCATTAATTGTGTCAAGCTGGCAATTAAACCTAACCAGAAGGGGTCATGGAATACTGTTCCACAGGTTCAGAGACCAGCCAAATCTAGGCAATGTGTACCTGGTCAAATTTTCTACAAGGAGGCCATGAAATAGCATTGTATGAAGCTGTGAGTGTGAAAGCTTAAGTTGTTATGGAGAGTCCAGAATGTTGGAGAACTGGAGATGCTGGGCCCAAGTACATAAACTGATAAAATCCGTAGGCATGGAGTAGAGTTGGCCTCAGGGAGAGGTTATGTATATTCAAGTAGTCAGAGCTGGAAGAGGGGGACTTCCCATGTCCTTTGGAGTCAAAATAATTACATTATAAGCCCTGGATACTGAATACTAGCTGTAAGAGTTGGTGTTCACTGGATTTTGATCTTGCTTTGGTCAAGCAATCCTTGCTATGCCCGATTATTCCACTTTGAAGTGAGAATGCTTACTCAGTGTCATTAAAATGTGAGGAGTATATAGTGTGCTCCCTATTTTTTTAGGAACTCACAATTGGGAGTTTTCCTGGAGCCTCTGGTGAGATATGGACCAAACTTTTGAACTATTGGAATTGTTAAAGACAATAAGGAAATTTGAATTTGGATTATTTTTTATATCAGGAGATACAATTGAAACTTTGGAGACAACAGACGGAGGATTATGATTTGAAGTGATGAGTTTGGGTAGCAAGTGGACAAGGGGTAGAGTTATAGAGGTTAGTGTTAACTGGCAGCTTCACAAGATCTAGAACCACTTAGGAGACAAACCCAGAGGCAGAGCCATGAGGGAAATCGTAGCTGCGATTATCCTCTGGGTATGCCTGTGATGGATTATCTTTACTAGTTTCATTGAGGTATGAAGACTACCTACTGTGCGCAGCATCAATCCCTGGGATGGACATCTGGACTGGATGAAGAAGGAAATGTGACAAATGCACAAGCATTAGTTGGTCTCTGCTTCTGGACTGTGGATGCGATAGGATAAGCTGTTTCAAGCTCCTCCCCCTTGGTTATCCTCGACATGATGGACTGTACCCTGAACAATGAGCCAGAAGAGTGCTTTCTTCTTTGGGCTGCCTTTGTTATGATATTTTATAATAGCAAGAAGAAAGGGACATAATGCACTTGATGTAAATGATGACTACTAAATTCTTTATAAGGCTTCCAAATCCTCCCACTTTGTTGGAAGAGTTCATCAAGTCTAAAGCTTTCTTGAAGAACCATGTTGACCAAGAGTAGAAAATGTGGACACCCTTGACTTGTTCCTGATCTTAGTGGAAATGCTTCTAGTTTTCTCCTATTTCACGTACTGTTGTCTATAGACTTGTACATAGACTTTATTATGTTGAGATGTGGTCCTTCTATTCCTAGTCTCCTCACAGTTTCAACAACAAGGCATATTGTTATTTGTCTTTATTGCATCTGTTAAGATTACCTTGTGAATTCTGTTTGTTTATATAATATATTACATTTATTGGTTTGCATATATTAAGCTGTATCTGGATTTCTAGAACAAACACAACTTGATTATGGTGACTGATCTTTGGGTTGTATTCTTGAATTCAGTTTCTAAATATTTTACTAAGAATACTTTTTATTCATGTGTATCAATGAGATTGATTTTTAATTTCTTTTTTGTTGTTGTGTTTTTATCCAGTTTTTATATATGATTAATAATGGCATCATAAAAATAGTTTGTTAGCATCCTTTTCTTTTCTATTTTATGGGATAGTTTGACAAGCTTTTGTGTTCATTCTTCCTTAAAGGTATAGTAGAATTCAACAGTGAATTCATCCATATCTGGATTCTTTTCAGTTGGAAGATTTGTTGTTGTTGTTTTTTAATTAACAGTTCAATATTGTTGCTCATGATAGATCTGTTTAAATTGCTTGTGTCATCTTTGTTTAGTTGCAGTGGGTTATATGCATCTAGAAATTCCTCCAATTCATTTAGATTTTATGTTAGTGGGTTATACATTTCAGAGTATGTCCTGATGATTTTATTAATTTTATTGATATCTACTTTTTTTTGGGGGGGGGTTCCAGACAGGGTTTCTCTGTGCAGCAGTCCTGACTGTCCTGGAACTCACTTTGTAGGCTGGCCTTGAATCACTGATATCTATTATAATCTATCCATTTTCACCTCTAACTTCACTCATTAAAGTTTCTCTCTATTCATTCGTTTGGCTTAGAGTGTCTTGATTTTGTTTATCTT
This sequence comes from Peromyscus aztecus, assembly GCA_902168405.1. Lineage (NCBI taxonomy): Eukaryota > Metazoa > Chordata > Mammalia > Rodentia > Cricetidae > Peromyscus > Peromyscus aztecus. The sequence continues at coordinate 15,764 of CABHPQ010163916.1, read as the reverse complement.
TTCAAAGAACCAGTTATTTCACTAACTTTCTGTATTAATTTTTTATTTGCATTTCATTAATTTCTGCTCTGATTTTAACTATTTCCATTTATTCATTTTGAGGTAAGCCTGTCCATGTTTTCCAAGACCCTAAGTACACTGTTAAATTATTTGAGCTCTCCTAGTCTTTTTAAAGGAGGCGTTTGCATATTAAGCTTCCCTTTTAGGACTGCTTTCATTAAATCCTATATTAGGTCCATTTTGTTTTTATATTTGATTCTATATTATTTTATTTTTTGCTGGCTCACTTCTCACTACCTACCATATTGATGAGGCTTTCTACAGAATTTCTTGATCGTCTTATTATATTTTTAACTTTCAATATTTGTTTGTCTCTTTTTAAAACTATTTATTTCTCCTCACTGAACTACATTTTCATGGCTTGTATTCACTTCCTTATTTCATTCCTCTATGTTTGCCTTCTCTTGGAATTCATTCAGGCGTTCGTATCCTCTTTGCTATCACTGGATATATTTATTTATTATTCTTTAAGCTTTTGCCTCTGAGATTTTTGTCTAATTCCTTCTCATTGGAGGAAGTTAATGTACAGAAGTCATAGTGCCTGGATTTGTATTGTTTCTTGGGTTTTTGTATTTGGACATTAGCATTTATAGTCAGATCGGTTGATTTTTTTTTTTTTTAATCACTGTTGTTCTTTTCAGGGATGTACTTGCAATGTTCATAGGGGACTGAGTTCTGAGCTAAAGTGGGTTGGGTTGAGGTATCTTTTTCCTCAGCTAGACTGATGTTTGGGCAACAGGACAAAAATACCTAAGAGTAGAATATTGTTTGCAAAGACAATCACTATCAAAGAGTGGGACCACTGTGAAAATACAGGAATAATCAAATTAGAAACTATCACTTCTTCAATACCAATTATTTTATGAAATAAAGGAATGAAATGCTGATCAATACTGTGAACAGCAATGCATTTGTCTCTGTGGATACAAGGTGAAAAAAAGCAGAGTCAGCTAGTATGGAGTTAACAGAGAGAGAGTAGAGGAGGGACGAGGAGATAAAAGGAGAAGGTAGAGATGAGTTGGGGAAGATAAGGTAGTTTGTGCTAATGCTCAAACGAAAAGAGAGGAGTAAGAAAATGGAATCATAGATCTAAAACAGTCTGAGCTCTCTGGAGACTGAGGCATGGCTTCCCTGCAAACTGGGATGACCTATGTTCTCTGGGAAAGCCTGTCCAAAGCAAAATTATAAAGAGGGAAAAAAAAGAAAAAAAGGAAAGAGAGAAGGAGGTTTTAAGAAAAAAACAGAGCAGTGTTGGCCTGAGGTTGTGTTTCGCCTGAAAAGATGTGAGAGCAAACATCTATTTAACCCAGAAAAGGCACCAGCAACAAACCAAAGAAAGTATTCCATCAGGTCTAGACTAGTGAACACATGAGTTTATTGGAATTACTTAGAGCAGGATAGGCATTCTGCTGTTGTTCTCCTTAAAATGTCTATTACTGAGAATTCAGTGGTCATTTTCTGTGGCTCTCTGTCTCAAGTGCAGTGTTAGTCATATTTGTCCCTAGGAGGGGAAGAGTTTCCCAGACCTCTCAATCCCTCTAGGCAGACTCTGGATTTCTTCTCTGTAATACTCCCTGTTTCATGTTGCCATTAAACTGGGTATTTTTTTTAGTCATCACTACTTCTTCTGATCATTGTTACTCAAATTTCTCCAGTTTATTTCTTGTAACTTCTAGCTGACCATACCTCTGTGTCACCTGGCATCTTCCTTAATCTAATACTTACTTTAAATTGTTTATTGTACTTATTCAGGATATCAAACAGAGTTGGTTTCACTTTTTAAATTAGATTTATTTAAGTATTTTGATAAAAAAAGATTTTGTTTAATTAACAAATGAGATAACTTCATACAGAAACATTAGAATCACATCCCAATTAATCACACTGAAAATCACTTAGAGACTTTCTAAATCAACAGGGGTTGAATTATATCAAGAAGTGTTTTGCTATATAGAGTATATTCTGTTTCCTCTGGGAATAATTGCACAACTGTCAGTAAAAGCACTTAACCATCTACACAAAGTCGTTTGCTTTTCAGTTTGGCCTCATCTCTTATAAAAGCAATGTGTATATTAACCAACTTAACTCTTAACAGTGTTATTTGCTTGAGGGTAGGAACATGACTTAAGTACATTCAAATGATTCAAAACTTTTTCTAGAACATCAAATGTGTAACTGGAGACTTTCCTCTGTCTTGCCCCATCCTGCAGCCGTTTCCAAATAATCACTCAGAGGCTTATATTAATTATAAATGTTTGGCCAATGGCTCAGGCTTCTTACTAGCTAGCTCTTACATTTAAATTAACCCATTTCTGTGGTGATATTGTGTTTCCCAAAATATTGTGTACCCTAATAAACTTATCTGGGGTTAGAGAACAGAACAGCCACTAGACAGACATAGAGGCCAGAAAATGGTGGCACTCACACCTTTAATCCTAGCTTTCTGGAAGCAGAGATCCATCCGGATTTATGTGAGTTTAAAGCCACACTGGAAACAGCCAGGCATGGTGACTCACGCCTTTAATCTCAGGAAGTGAGCCTTTAATCCCAGGAAGTGATGGCAGAAAGCAGAAAGGTATATAAGGCATGAGGACCAGGAACTACGCCTGGTTAAGCTTTAAGGCTTTCAGCAGCAGCAGTTCAGCTCAGATCTATTTGGATGAGGATTCAAAGGCTCCAGTCTGAGGAAACAGGATCAGCTGAGGAGTTGGCAAGGTGAGGTTATCTGTGGTTTATTCTGCCTCTCTGATCATTCAGCATTCATTCCAATACCTGGCTCTGAGTTTGTTTTTATTAATAAGACCCTTTAGAGATTTGTGCTACACATTTCTATTAATCTGTATCACCACATGGCCCATGGTTAACTGGTTCTCTGACATCTTGTTGCATGAGCAGCTGGATCACCATCTGCTGGATTCTGCCCTTCTTCATCTTCGTCTTCAATTTGATTGTACAGCCTAACCTTGTTCTGCCTGGCTATTGGCCGAAACAGCTTTATTTATCAACCAATGAGAGCAATACATATTCACAGCATATAGAAAGACATCCCACAGCACAAATCTCCTTTTGTCAGGTCGTGAATAATACAGTGTTTAGTCCTAATGACCACTTCTAGGTGCCCTGTAACCTTGAGAAGCCAGCATTAGGATAAAACTGGATAGTGTTGAAACCAGGAGAAGCAGCAGAACAAAAGCACATCCTTGGTGACAGTAAAAAGCAACTGACCCCAGTCCACCTGAACTTAGTAACATCACTCGTTGTTATAGTTAGGGTTTGAATTGCTGGGACAAAACACCATAACCAAAAGCAACTTGGAGAGCAAAGTGTTTGTTTCAGTTTACAACTCTCAGATTACACTATGTCCCTCAGGGAAGTCAGGGCAGGAACCTGGAGGCAGGAACTGAAGCAGAGACCTTGGAGGAGTGCTGCTTAACTTGTTTGCTTGCATTCTCATAGCTTGTTCAGACTAGTTTCTAATACCATCCAGGACCACTACCCAGGGTTAGCACCACCCACAGTGGGCTGGGCCCTCCCGTGTCAGTCATGAATCAAGAAAATGCCCCCACAGACTTATCTGTAGGCCAATCTGATGGGGGCATTTTCTCAAGCAAGGTTCCCTCTTCTGAGACTAGGTTGTGTCAAGTTGACAAGAACTAGCCAGGACACTAGTTCTTCAGCTGAATGACCTAATGTGCTTGCCTGGTTTAGTCACTTTGAATTCAGTTTTCTGGGACATGGCTCCAAAGTACTTGTAATTGAAGCAATGAGCTATTTTTGGTGAAAATTCTGTCTTACCTCAGTCACGTAAAAAACACAAGGAATAGAGTAATGGAACACGCATGAGCCAACAGCTATAGAAAAAAGAAAGACCTCTCCAGGATAATCTGGATAGAAAAGGAATTGTTTCCAAGTTTGATGGCATATTTGGCATGTGTTAGGATATGGATCATGTTCAATGGATGTGGAACAATCATTTAGAGTTGCACTAATTTGGAATCCTTTCATGAGTACAAATGACTTGCAGGCAGGAAACTCCTGATGGCAATTGGGCTCTGTGATTTTTTTTTTTTTTTTTTTTAGGGGACAGATGCAGACGTTGTTGCAAACACAGGTTAAAAATTCAGGAGCTCAGAAAGGAAGTTTTGCATTCCCTTCTTAACCATCCATATGCAGATCAGTGGTCTAGCAACAACAGCTAGCACCAGTCCTCATGGGAACACTTGAACACCCTCTCTTCCTGTATCTGGCCAACCTCCTTTGTCATTTTTTACCTGGCCTCCAATTCTGGTCCATCCTTTTCTAGCCTTCAGAAGAAAAGAAAAGAGTGAGAAAAACCACTTTCCTTTGCAAATTATGATTTGGCAACTGGTTGTTTCCAATAATGTCCTAACTTCCACAATTTAGTCAAAATCATATGGCTTGCCTGGATGCATTCAAAGTTGAGGACGGTAGTGCCTGACCAGAGTTCTCTATTGTCCTTATGGTATAGAGGTGTGACAATGGACAAAATCTGAGTGTGTGTCACAAGGATATTTCTCCAGTTCCTTATAAAATTAAAAAATATTCCTATCTATCTACCTATATATCTACCATCTGTCAATCTGTATGTGTGCTCATTCATATCCCTCTCTAGATATTCCATATAGGAATTCTAATTCTCAAGTGATGTGACACATTAATGATAACCCAATTTCTAAAATAGGAAACTGAATAAAACTATAGTTAGTAGCTATAATATAATATATAAGTTTCAGTTAATTTATAATTTTCAGTAAATTAAGGAAAAGAAAGATTTTCATTTCAAAGAATTGTATTTACATAAAATGACTAAGTATATTAACATACTTTTGAAAAAAATGAAGAACTATTTATTTTTACTTTATATGTATGAATGTTTTGCTTTAATATAAGCCTGTGTGCCCTGTGTGTGCATGGAGCCTACAGAAATTAGAAGAGGGTGTTGAATTCTCTGGAATTGGTGGTATGGATTGTTGTGAACCACCATGTGGGAGCTGAGAACCAAATCCAGGTCCTCTGCAAGAGCAACAAGTATTCTTAACTGATGAGCCATCTCCTCAGCCCCAATATTAGCTTATTTCTTAATTTCAAAAACTGTTTGTTTTTTTTTTTTTTCATTTCCTGGCATGAAAATGTGATAAGAATGAGTTTATTTGAATGAGGCTATTAGTCAATTAATTTTGCTTCTGGGAAATTATTTATTCAAAGTTTTTTCATTAGGAGCAGTGGGCATAATTTTTATCATTATGGCTTTTCCTAATAATAATGTTTGTATCCAATAATTGAATGACTGTGTCTTTAGGTGTGATTTAAATGCACAATAGTGACATCATGGAAGTCAGACTAGGTGGCTGAGTTAGAAAGTAAAGGAGCTCTCTGTTCAGTACCAGGATAGAGGTCTGCATTCCCTAATTTCCTGGCTCCCAGAGTGTAAGTCTTAGGAGCTTCTCACAGGATAGACAGTGAAGGTTCCAGGTAACGTCATTCTAGGAGAAAAAGAAGAAAACATTCCAGTTGCCTCCTGCTGGATTCCATATTTTAATTTTTTTATTTTAGATCACTGCACCTTTAACACCCTGCTTGTCCCAGGTAATAGCTTAAGTTCTCCACTTCTGACAACTCTTCAGGTAGTAGCACTGCCAGTGTCTTGCAGATAAGAAACCTAGGACCTTAATCAATGATAAAATTGTTCAAAAACAAAACAAAAACAAAAGAGAGCAAGATCTTTTTTTTTTTCTTTTCCCTGACTTCAGTCCATGCTAATCACACCAAGTCGGAGAGAAGAGGAGGCAGGAAGACTGAAAGGCGGAGGGGATGGTGGGATGGCTCAGTGGTTAAGAAAGAATATTTCCTTTGGAGGTGATCTCCTACCAGCATCCCTGTTTCCTGTCTCACAACCACCTGAAACTGTAGCCCCATAGGAAATGATACCCTTTTCTGGACTCTGTGGGGACCTGTACTGACTGTGACATAACCTCACAGAATCAATCTCTCACCCCCCCCCCCACTCACTCACTCAAACAGACACACACATCACATCACACATGCATACATAAGTGTAAATAGCCGGGCGGTGGTGGCACACGCCTTTAATCCCAGCACTTGGGAGGCAGAAGCAGGCGGATCTCTGTGAGTTCGAGGCCAGCCTGGGCTACCAAGTGAGTTCCAGGAAAGGCGCAAAGCTACACAGAGAAACCCTGTCTCGAAAAAACAAAAAACAAAAAAAAAAACAAACATAAGTGTAAATAAAATTAATCTTTTAATAAGAAGAGAACTATGGAAGAAAGATTTGCCTTGATAAGAGATGACTTGCATGATTTTGGAACTGGCAAGTCTAAAGTCTGTATCCTATGTAGCTAATGCTGGATAGTGCAGTCCTGGTTTGAAATCCATGGGGCATGTCTACATGTGATAAATCAGACAGAATTCTATGTAGGCAGAATTCCTTCTTCACCAGGAGCCCTCAGTGGTTTGATGAGGCCCATCTGTTGTATGCAGGGCAACTTCCTTTTAAGTCAGTTGATTGTAAGTGTCAACCACATCTATAGGAGCATCAAAACTGATCAAACATCTGAGCATCATAGACTAGCCAGGCTGACACACAATTAACCATACTAGACTTCCAGAAAACACCTTTCACATTTATGCTTTTCTCCTGGACTTGTATGAATGACGACACAGAAGCAAAATGGAATTAAAGAAAAGGTATTTAGGTTCCATGTAGGTTTTTGAGGAGATTATACATGAAGGAGATTTTTTTTTTTCAAGACGTAGATTGAGTTGAAAGTCATGGAAAAAAAAAAAATAAACCTTTCTTTGATGATGTCCAGGTTAGCAGTCAGAGGAATTTGGAAAAAAAGATAGCGGATTACGGATGCCTATGCCTCTTGGTTGCAGTAAAAACTGAAGACATTTTCTTGCCCCAGGTGGGATTAAGGAGGTGAATTTCTGAAAGATGTAATAATAAAGCACAGCTGTGCCTTCTTTAGGGTGAGCACTGCTAGGGGGAGATGAAGGTACAGGGTTTTCAGAAAGGAGCTTTCATTAACAAACTGATATTTCTTGGGCAGGTGCTCATTGCCTGGGGCAGAGCTTTGTGAAAGCACATTACCACAATGGCATGCTGGGTTTGCTAATGTGCTGCTGATGCGCATGCTTCATTAGAAGTGCTTCCCATGGCTGCCTAGACTGCCCCTTCCTTCCACTTGAGACTTCAGAACTTAAAGCCCTGGGACACTTCCTCTACTTTCAACTAGTTATTTTTTATTGGAAAAGCAATATATGTTCTTTGAATTAAAATTAGGGGAATATGACACACTGTATCTGTAATCAAACTATCAACATTGCAGCGTATTTTAATGACAGTTCTAACTTAGTATGGATGTTAGTGTGAATTGGATTTTGTATATAGGTAGAATATAGCTACAAAAAAGTGGGTTCAGAGCTTGTGTATGCCTTTATATTCCGCCTTTTCCTCAGTTATATCATTGGTAGAGTTCCTGGTCAGTTTATATGCTATAGATGTTTTTAGGGCTGAATAAAATTCCATTATCTTAACATTCTCAACAGTAGTACAATTCACTGATAAAATATAAAAGTATGTTATTCTTTTAAAATACACATTCTTGAAATGTTGTAGCTCTCAGGATACCTGTCTTTAAACAGGAAATATAGGGGGAAAAACATATTAGTGCACCCTAAATCATTGTCCTCTAATAAATACTGGATTACATCAAGCAAAATTCTTGGAGGCAGTAGGTAATACTTTAGGAGTAAACATTAGTTTAAAATTTCATTATCTCAAGTTCAGAAATAAGAGTGATGTGTCAAGGACAATTCATCTTTAAATTTTTCATTATCTTTAGCTTTGAGGCGGCAGGCTCCACAGCCAAGACAAATTTCCAGTGCCCTCTAACTATTGTCTTGTCATCTTGTGTCTGAGTAGGATGTGTTTTATTGAATTAGATTAAAATTAAGTCTGGAAGCTTATTATGCAACAGTCTCTAAAGAACACATGTTCCCCCACCGATGCCTGCTCTATGAATTGCTAATACCCACAGTGCAAGGCTGCTCTATTCATCTCTAGAATGACTATCTCAAAACATGTAAAGATAACAGTATTATCTAATTGTAACAACCACGTTTCTCTTCCCTCTTTTTCTTTAAATTCTTCATCAGTATATGCATTTCCAAAGTCATAAAGATAACCTCCTAATTAACAGTTTTCAGTCTGTAGGCTATATGATATAGCAATAAGGCAGGAGCTCCTGGAGGTATTTGACTGTATTATCAATTAAGCTGAGGAAGCAGCTAGCGCCCAGTGTCACTATTTGAAACATACAGTGACTATGATATAATGGTGTTCTTTCTTGGGGACCAGAGCATCTCCACCTAACTTAATGCATTGCATCATTGACTGAGGATGAGTCCTGGGATTTTGTAGTGATCAGAGTCAAAATGCCAAGGAACAACCCCCTCTAGCAAATTGAATATACAATATTAAGCAAGTTTTTGGATCACCTAGAATGAACCTAGAGAGGAGACTCACAAATCTTCAGCATAGAACGTGCCACTTCTGTTCCAGTGAAAAAGCCACCTGCAAAAAAAATGAAGTCTCAGACTACAAGAGGAATGTTCCAGGAATTGTCTGCACCAACACAGCAGAAGGGGCACCCTGCTGCTCTTCTTATTTGCCTCCCTTCAGCTCTACATTCAAGTAGGCAAATACGTAAGCCATGTTCAGGAGCCTTGGTTGCCAGAATCCCTGGCTCATATCACATGTTGGAATCTTAGTTTCCAAAGTAAAGGGCATCACAAAAAACAGATGATCGGGTTAATGTTAAGAAAATCAGATCATAGCCCTAAATGTGCTCAATATTAGATTGATACTAGAAATTCATAGAGCAACTGCTTTGTCAAAAATTCCTCCACCTCTTAGAAAGTATAGACTTAATTTAAATAAGAACATGTTACTATGTAAGGTTTTGGAACACACTCCTTCATAATTAAGAAAAGAACTTATATTTTGGCCTATATATTATAACAAAATTGCTTCCTGATACCAATATTCCAAGTATTTTCTATGAAATGAAGAGTATATGATAATTGCACCTTAAAAGAGTTTGACACGCCTTTAATTCCAGCACTCACTCCAGAGAAAGAGGCAGGCAGATCTCTGTGAGTTCAAGGCCAACCAGGTCTGTACAGTGAGTTTCAGGACAGCCAGGGCTGTCACACAGAGAAACCTTGTCTCAAACAATGGAAAAAAAATTGACATGATTAACCTATAGTTATGTTCCACTCGCCAAAAAAAATAGATAATTGACTAAAAGTGGTCATTATAGATTTTACAAAATTGAAATTTATTATTAATAGGACTTTAAGTTTACATACCAATAGATAAATACCCTTCTCCCACTTAATAGCTGTCAGAAGATTTCTGACTTATGTAGATGTTAGAAATGATATTTTATTTTATATATCTATCCTAGCTAGAAATTTATCACAGAGAAAGTATGGCTTGAATGATTCTAACAATGATCATTAGCATGAAACAATACTATATGATGAAGTGTTAGATTGATATGAAATGTTATTCATACATTTAACAAACATTGATTCATGCTTACTATGTATGAGACACATAGTAGTGGCTTGGAATAGTTCAGTGACCAAAACAAGTATCCTTATCCTCTTGGCACATCTGTTTTAACCTGTGTAGACAATAGTCAAGAAGTGTCATACGTAATCAGGAAATGCTAGCAGGTAACAAGTACTTTAAGAAAATAAAAAGTGTCTGGAAAGATGGCTCAGTGATTAAGAGAGTTTGTTGCTCTCATAGAAGACCAGAGTTTGGTTCCCAACACCCATGTAGGGCAGTTCACTACTGCCTGTAACTCCAGCTACTCGGATTGATGGCTCTCTTCTGGCCTCCAAGAGCACCCACATACACGCAGACCTATACACATACTGACAAATATACATAAATAAAATAAAATTAATCTTTTGATTTTAAAAAAGAGAAAAAAAGATGAAACAAAATTATGTGATAAGGTTGTAGAGGGGTCTGTTCAACATAATCCTTGCTGAGTAGGGGCATTTGAAGACAGACTTAAAGGGAATGAAAAGTGCACATGGGGGATTATTCAGAGAAAGAGCCTTCCAGGCATTAGACTGGAGGAGCAGGAGGCTGTATGGCTGGGTGCAGTGAGCATGAGGACCTTGAAGCACCTGGGCTTGAGTTCAGAACACAGCCCCTGGAGGTTATGCAAGTATCACTTGGGAAATTGTAGCAATCAGTCCTTGATCTATTCAATGAGAAAGTACTAGCAATTAGTCTTCTAACTAGATTTAGATTTTTACCTACACAGGGCAAGATTATATCTCTGAGTCTTAATTTTCTATAACTTTAAAGATGGGTAGATAGCATGAAGATTAAGACTGACATAAAGAGCCAGTCAATGTAACTACCTGTAGTGATATTTTATTTATGCTCTAACAAATAAAGCTTGCCTGGAGATCAGAGGAAAAAGTCAGCTACTATATTAAACATAGAGGTCAGGCAGTGATAGCACACGCCTTTAATCCTAGCATTCAGGAGGCCGAGATTCATCCAGATCTCTGTGAGTTCAAGGCCACACTGGGAACAAAGCCAGGAGTGGTAGTACATGCCTTTAATCCCAGTGCTAGTTAACCATGGAGGTCTGGAGGTCTGTACAGACAGACAGGAAGTGATAGAGCTGGGCAGAAAGAGGAAAGTGATGTAGCTGGGCAGAGAGAGGAAACTAAGATGGCAGGGCACAGAAAGGTATATAGGTGTGAGTATACAGGAAATAGCTCTCTTGAGCTGAAGATTTCCCAGCAGTAAGAACTTGTGGCTTGGCTTGTTCTATTCCTCTGATCTCTCAGTTTTCACCCCAATATCTGGCTCCAGGGTTTTTTGTTTTGTTTTGTTTTGTTTTTGTTTTTGTTGTTTTTTTGTAAGACTGTTTAGCAATTCGTGCTATAGCTACCTACAACTCAGATTCCAGACATGCATTGGGAATAAGAAATAGCAGAGGATCGTGGTGGGAAACAGGATTTTCCTCTGTTTTTATGTCTTTTTAAGGAAATGGTAACCATTCCATGGGAAAACAAAGTAGAGTTTTTGTTTGAGTTGGTTGGGTAGTTGGTTAGGTATTACATAGGTAGTAGGGATGCATGTCCACCAGACAGCATGCTGGTGATTCTCCTTGCATGGTCCAGGAGAAAGCATGGCTGCTTGAGTGTAATCATTTCTTCACTTCACTTCATAAAGAATAGTGTGTACTTTTTATTACAATGTACAAAATTATGTTTCATTGCTAATTTGTTTCTCCAAGTTTAAGCCCTTATAATTTTATATCTGTTTAAATTTGGCTTATAATCTGGAATTTGATTTCTTACTTCACAAAGTACATTATGATGTCTATGGTTTTTATAGATATCTGCAGATAAGTTAAAAATAATGTGGGACACAGAACCATTTCCCTAGGAAAACTCATTATCCTTTTATTCTGTTTCAAGAGAAGATATTCAAGCTGTGTAAGCCTATGTAGTGAGAAAGCAATGGTTTAGGCATTAGAGGACTTATTATACAGAAATGTTTTAAAATACAAAGTCACAGATAAAGTCTCTGTTTGGCTATGTGTGCATTTTCTTAGTTTATGATGTATTGCACGTGATTGAATAGTAAAGGCTGAGAGAAGGAGAAATAGTCTTACCCAGAGAACAGTATAACAATTGATTATCTAATACCAAATGGTCCACTCTGAAAACATACATACAAGTTACATTATACAGACTGAGCACGTTATATATAGAGAATTATATGTATATACATTTTATATATATTCATAACAATTTATTAAAAGTGGGATTTGAATTTGAAAGAGAGCAAGGAGTATATGGGAGGGTTTGGAGGGAAGAAAGGGAAGAGGGAAATGATGTACTTACCATCTCAAAAATAAAAGAGATCATAAAAATAATAAAGTGGTATTTAAAAATAATGTTTGCTGCATATTAGTACAGGTGAATCTTCTTTTTATTACCTTGGAAACTTTTGTTCCTACTTGTGAAGTCATGAAGACATTGCTCTGCATTCATTCAGGAACTATATCCTAAGTACCTGGAGTATGTCTGGCATCCATCTGAATCCTGGCTTTGTAACAGTGAACTAAATAGACACACAAACCAGCTCTCCTGTAAGTTACACATTCAAGAAGTAAACAAGATGAGTCATATGCCACATCTCTAACTGTGATGTAGAAAGAGAAAATAAGGGAGAATATTAGTCATGGGGAAATAAGAGGAAGGCAATTTTACAGACTACCCAAGGAAGGAGTCACCAAGAAGGGGACACTGAACATGGACTTCATGGAAGGAAGGGAGTGGGTCAGGAAGATACTGGAAGAATCCTTTCAAGATGGCGTTACTATAGAGTTGTGGAGTTGGAACTGCAAGGTCATCTTTGTGCCCAGAGAGTGAAAGTAGCAAACTGAAGAGATGAGAACATTAAGACACAGTGTATGTAGCATCCTGCAGGCCTTTGTAAATTTGACAAAGAAAAAAACAGAGACCAGCTGACAAAGCTTACACAATGTGGATTTGTTGCAAAAACCCCTTCCTTGCACATTGGCACTTGATTTCCAGCTAGCTTGGGATAAACGTGAAGGGTTAATAGCATATCCCCCATAAATTCTGTGGCATCACTGGCACCAGCCACACTGTATAACACGTGACTTGGAACTTTTAGGTAGCATCATAAATAGTCTTTTCAATTTTCTCTAATGTTTGATAGTTCACATTATTTTTACATTTTACTCAGGGGAGTTACCAAGCGAATGCCTTTTTCTTTCTTTCCAAAAGTTGTCACATAAGTAAAAATTCTGACCTGTCTTCATCTCAATAATCATTCCTCTTATTATTGATTTTACTGTTTCAAAAAAATCTTATTATAGCATACATCCTAATGCTCCTATAAAAAATCCTGATGTTATTTTTTTTGTTTCCATATCTTTTAACACTTCCTTTTATAATTCCACATGTTAAGTTTTATCTACACTAGAGAGTACAAAAATTAATGTGTATGTCCAACCTTGAGCTGATACTTTTCTTTCTCTGCATTTGTTATTTTTCCTCTAGACAAGGATAACCATAACAATACAGTGTAGGAATATTGTAGAGATGAATTGTGACTGATTAACATTTGTGACTTACTTTTAGATGTCTTGAATGGTATGACAATGTTCATTTCACTGTTCAAGGATGTTTTCTCAATATCACTTCTATCTTTTCTACCTTGCATCCTGATTTGCATGGTGAGATGCTTTCAAATCTTCTGAGGGAAAAAAATAAAGTTTTCTTCTCAAATTAATTATTTCTCTTTCCTCTAGAGCCTGCCATTCCATTTTCATCTCCTGAAATTTATTTTTATTTTTATTTTTGCCATGGATTTTCTTCAAGGGCTTAGAGATGCTTGACTCAGAAGGGATTAATAGAAAAGCATGTGAGTTGATAGCATCTACATTGCTGACATGGAGACTACTGTGTATGTATGGTACAAGTCTTTTTTCATGCACAGCACCTTCTGGGATCAGATGCTCTCTGTGGTGTCTACTGCACCTGGGAGGCAGGCTTCCTGCTACAATTTGTGCTCAAGAAACATCCAAGCAGGTCATACTAGTGCTAGCGGAATGTGCTTCTTAAACAGCATTACCTTTCTCCACCCGTGTCATACTTCTACGTCATTTGTGGAAATCCAGACTTTCCATAGAGTTGTCTCCACACAGATTAGGACCTTTCTTTTGGGGACTTCTTGGCTTTAATAGAACCATGTTGTATACATCTCCTATAGTCTGAATGTTTGTGCCCCACTCCCTAAATTCATATGTTAAAATTCTAACACCCAAGTGATACCTTTCAGAGTTAGTGATGCCTTTGGGAGGGGGAGGAATTTTGGCCCTTGAGAGGTTAGTGCCTTCGTAAAAGATATCTTGAAGAATGCCCGTGCCCCTTACACCATTTGAAGCTATAGCTAGAAGGTGTTATTTATAAACTGTGTACCAGATACTCCAATACCTTCATCTTGAATTACTTAGCCTCCAGAATTACAAGACAGAAACTTCTGTTGCCATTAAGCCACTAGACTATTGTTTTGTTGTATCAATGTAAACATCTAAGACAGTAAGCTAAAGAGGAACAAGCACCTGACTGGCCCAACAACCTAACTTCTGAAATGACTCCTAGAGTTCTTAGTGTTTCTTAAAAACAATACAGCTTCCCTCCGGCTCTGAACGCACTTCGTTCTGTTCTAATTTCTGTTTTAGTCTGTTTCCATCCATATCCACTTCTCAAGAGTTACTGCTTGGCCCTTAGGGCCTGTTTTTAAGAATAAATTGTATACCATCTTAGTGAGTTAAGGAAAACAGCCAAAGGATGGTGAAGCCTGTATCTGCCGACCATTTAGGTCGTAGTCCAATACATGACTCTTATTTGTGACTCCTGTGTTTTCACTCTGGTTAGTCATTCTGAATATGAACTACATATGTCTGTGGTCTAAGATAAGCGTTTATAACACAGGTGCATGATATCAGGAAACTGCCTCTGTGTCTTACTTCAGGCTTTCCATAAGGACAAAACAAAAAGAGAGAGAAATTCACAGAGATAAAGAGATGTGAGATAGATGATAGATAGATATGTAGACAGACAGACACATACATAATACATACATAATACATATATGCTTGAAATATAGATAGATGATAGATACATACATATATACATACATACATACATATAGTACATTCATGTACATGCAAGAAAGGATTTATTTGAGCAAAAAAGCTCACAGAATTATGGAAGCTGAGCATTCCCATGCAAATAAAGAACCAAGAAGTTGATAGAATATCTGCGTCAAAATCTGAAGGCCTTACAATTATCAAAGGTGATGGTAAAAATCCCTGATATCACATGCCTGAGAACCTAGGAGGCCACTGGTCCTGATTCCAAATTTGAGAGTATGGATTGCTAATCTTCAAGGTCAGCCAAAGATGACCACTCACAGAAGGGAAAGAGGTAGATTTCACCTTTCCTCCGCATTTGTATTATTTGTCCGTGAATTTATTGGATGGTACCCACCCAAATCAGATGAGGCTGCATCTTCTTTATTCATTCCACTGACTCAAATGGCAGGTGTAGGAAACTGACGGACATTTCCCTAAATGATGCTCACTGCCAGCTCCCTGGGGATCCTCTACTACAATCAGGTTGATACACAAAATAAACCATCATGCTCCTCTTCCTTTAGAGTTTCTCCTTCCTGACTCTAAAGTGAAGGTGCTAGATCACCACACTTAAAACAAGAGGGCCACATTCTCACATGTAGCCATTACCAGTCAATAAATGAATGAATTATTACTGTTAATTAGAACTTCTCTTATGTAAACCAGGCTTTCTTCTTTAGTTGAACATGAGACAGAATTGCTTTCCTAATAGTTACTGCTAGAAATTTAAAAGTAGAAGGAAGCAAGATTAGTTTGGAGGCTTTAGTGAAAAGGGGAAATGGTTGAGAACAAAGGTAGGAAATAAATGTGAGATACATTAACTTCCCATCACTACCCATTGGGATAGGTAGTGGGTATGTTTCTCTGTCACCTCTCAGTATTTCA
>CABHPQ010163915.1:4679-26647 GCA_902168405.1 Peromyscus aztecus | reverse complement strand
GGGGGGGGGTGTTTCAAGACAGGGTTTCTCTGTGTAGCCCTGGCCGTCCTGGACCTCACTCTGTAGACCAGGCTGGCCTCGAGCTCACAGAGATCCTCCTGCTTCTGCCTCCGAGTGCTGGGATCAAAGGCGTCACCACCGCTCAACAAGGACTCTTTTGCTATTGGTTGGTCCTACTCTAAACAGTTCTTAGGGTCTGATCAATGGGAAGCAGTGCTTTAAAGCAAACCGGAAGAGCTTTACAGCAGGGCAAGGCTGGCTCTAAGGGATCAGCTGTAGCCATGTTGGACCAGTGACAAATGATTTTGTCCTATATCTGCCTCAAATTCAAGGGGCCTCCAAGTCAAGTTCTAGCTGACTCCCATTCCCAGCTGCCAGTCACATCCTGCATTCCAAGGCTCTAGCCTCAGGGTAGAGGGGTGAAGGCAGTCTTGGGCTTCGCTGTTCAGTGACCTGGGCAGAGGTCTCCACTGGTTCAGGGAAGGCAGGGTTGAGGGTAAAGGACCCATACCTCGTGGTGGACTGATTTTAGTAGTTGTTTAGCCCCCGACTTAGGACCCATTCTGCTGTGCCAGAAGGTGGGGGATGCTGCTGGGGGCGCTGGGCTGGGGATCTTGTGAGGCCTCGAGGTACAGAAGCTTCCAGCAGGAGGAGCTGGTGAGCCAAGACTGGCTCCACCTGTGGCAGCATCTGGCAACGAGGCAACTCTTTTCCCACATTCTGGGTGGGAGCCAAGCTCATTTTTGAGTCACACAGACCAGAGAGTTGTGAAGAGTGTGTGTGGGGGAGCTGGGACTAGCGGGGAGCTAGGTCTAGGGAGCATCAGTGAGAGGCCATTTAGAAAGGGTTGGAGAAGAGGGAGAGACTCACAGAGCCATGGGGAGCCTCTCCTCTGGCGGGTGTGGAGGTCCTGGGTACTCCGCGCCAGAGCGCAGACTGATCTGGTGTTCAGGCTTGGGGCGGCCGGCCTATGGGTGGGCCTGTAGCTCTGCAGGTCTGCAGCTCTGCGGGTGCAGAGACTGTGAGAGCAGGACCAAGAACTTTGCATCCCACCTGGTGCCCACTTTGGGCTCATATCCCATACCTACATCCCCTGTGTGCCTGTGCCCTTGGCCCACTTCCATGTCCCATCCCCACCTACTCCAGGACTGTCTATTCCACGCTCCAGTGTCTGTCCCTGCCTCCTACCCCTGTATGATCACTCCATGCCTTTGTGCCCATCCCTTGCCCATTGCTATTTACCAATGCCTGTCTTGTGCCCACTGTGCCTAATGCCCGCTTTAAACATATGCCCAAGTCCTGTGCTTTTGTCCCAAGTCCGAGTACCAAAGCTGCCCCTGCCTGCGCCCCCTACAGGCCTAAAAGGAATCTGCCACCAGCCCTGATACCCACATTCTTTCTCATCCTTGGTGTCTCTGTGTGGTGTCTTGTTTCCCAGTGACATCTCTCTGAGACCACACGCCTGAAGCCACGTTTACTAGTGAGCACTCTCCACAGTCCAGGCCACTGTGGCTGTGTCACCGGGGCACACTGTGGTGCTTACCCCTGAGGAAGGCGACCTGTCCAGCAGCTGGTAGGTGCGCTCGCGCTCCAGTTAGGCCGCACCAACATGCCGCCCTGGCACAGACACTGGGAGAATTCGCCCTTGGGCGCCACCGCAGGAGCATGCTGGGCTCCAGATGTCACAGCAGGCGCTGCAGCACGCAGGCAGAAGAGAATTTCTTGGAAACTAGCGGCAGCGGCTCCAACCAGAAGTCTGCAGGGCCAGAGGGACAGGGGACTTGGGGAGCCCCTTCCCTGCCCTCATAGCCACAGAGCCAGCACCCTTCTTCTTTGCTCTCAGTACAATGTGGAACAACCTGGAGGTCCTCTGGCTCCCATCACGGGAATTTTTGTCACTTTCCTTATCTCAAGCAGCAGCACTGAATAAGTCTGGCAGTAGAAATAACAGTAGACCCCAGTGTAGAAACACTGGTAGTCTGGGACTCATTTGGTACAGTGCTTCTCTTGTGTGTGTGAGGCCCTGGGTTGCAGCCCCAGCACCGCAGACAACCAGTGAGGTCTCAACTCTACACCAAGAACTATAGGCAACCAAGGAATGCTGATAACTGAAGGCATAGTCTTCCCCAGTGAAGAGTGTGCCAATTAATTACCCAATACCAAATGATAAGCCCTGAAAACATATACATACAAGTATACATTATACAGACTGAACAGGTTGTACTTATTATTTAGGAATACACACACACATACCACCTCCACCACCACCATCATCACCACCATCATCATCACCACCACCACCATCATCATCACCACCACCACCACCACCACCACCACTTCCTCCACCATCATCACCACCACCACCACCACCACCACCTCCTCCACCATCACCACCACCACCACCACCAGCAGCAGCAGCAGCAGCAGCAGCAGCAACAACAACAACAAAAAAGAAAAGAGAGGCCATGAATTTGAAAGAGAACAAGAGGGGGTGCATAGGACCATCTGGGGGGAGGAAAAGGAAGAGGGAAATGATGTAATTATATTGTAAACTAAAAAACATCATTAAAAATAATAAAATAAACTTACACAAGAAACAGACATGATGGCACACAGTTGTAATCCCAGAACATGGGAGGTGGAAGCAGCAGGATCAGAAGTTCCAGGTCATCCTCTGCTGCACAGCAAGTGCAGGCCAGCCTGGGCTGTTCCAGACCCTGTCTCAAAGTTTAGTGCTAAGGACATTGGGAGGCATGACCTGTGGTCTGGGATTCCAGGAGCTTCTTTCAACAATGTTTTTTTTTGCTTTTTTTTTAAAGATTTATTTTTATTTATGTGAATGTGTGCCAAATCTGTGCAGGTGACCATGGAGGTCAGAAGAGCCCATCAGATGCCCGGAACTAAAGTTACAGGTGGTTGTGAGCCATGTCGGACATGGATGCTTCAAACCAAACTCCCACCCTCTAGCGGCAGACACAGTAACAAGATCAACAATTCAGCAGCTCTCTTCCAGCTGGAGTGGCAACACAGGTCTGCCCTTAAGGTTCAGGTTAGGGTCTGGGCTCCTGCACCAGGCCCTCAGAACCTATTCTCCCCCTGCTGTTGGGCAGCTGAGACCTGCTGGTAACAAGCTGTGTGAGCTCAGGCAAGGTCAGGTGGTGTCTGATGGTAAAGGGGGAATAATGTTGTTTCTGTCGCACAGAGCTGTGGGGGTGCTTAGGAGGGCACCGGGTATCAGTCAGGGCCTCAAACATTACCCCCGTGGCTTTTGCCTGTTGGCACTGGGTGCTTTGGCTAAGAGATGCAGGGCAGCTGTTCCCACCTCCAGGTCCTCTACAGTTTGGCACTTGGTCAGATGGGAGTGCCTTTAGCATCCTTACCAGGGTTTCTGAACTTCTCAGAGGTTGTTGGGCTCCAAGAGTATCTGGAGTTCCATGTCTGGTACCCTGGGAGGGAGGGTAAACAGTCAGAAACCACTTCCTCCCAGTCCCTCAAACCCCAGATCTAGGCCAGAGAGGAGACAGGAGTGCATGATGAGACTAAGCCCTTACTGTGGCCAGGCAAAGGGCCTGGTGTAGGGAGGCTTCTGGCATCCTGCAGGGATATTCCTTGTGTGTGTGTGTGTGTGTGTGTGTGTGTGTGTGTGTGTGTGTGTGTGTGGCTAATCTTCAGATTAGCTTCAGCTATTCTGGGCATCAGAGAGGGTCAGCAGTGAAGGTGAGTTGGGAGACCAAGGCTCAGAGAAGTTGCTAGGCTATTTCCACCCGAGCAGAGAGAACACTGAGAAATCTGAAGGCCAGCTAGGGCTAATGGGACCTGTAAGTTTCAGAACTTAAGACCCTTCTGCCCTGGAGGTAAAGAAAGAGCTGAGGAGGCTGTTGGAAGGGATAGATTCAGATGCTGGGGAGAGACATGCTGGACTGAAGAATCCAGAGGATGACAGAGTCGGGGTCACAGGTAGACAGGATGCTGAGGAGGCGCTAGGGACATAGAATGGGAGATGAGGACATAGCAATGAGCTACAGATGATAGAGAGGCATTCACAGGGATGACAGGTAAGCAGACAGCAGAAAGGAGGCATGCAGATACAGAGAGGGGACCAGTGAGGGATCTGGATCTGGAGGGGCAAGTGGGGAAGAGGGAGGAACCTGTGGGTGATAGGGGAGTGGTGGGTGTGGCTTGAGGCAGATAGAATGATGGGACTGAAGGAAGGGCAGGTGATGGGGACAGGCAGGGAGCCAGGCTGATGGAGGGGAAGGAAGGATGAGACTGATCATGATGGGAGAAGTGGAACTCAGGGCACAAAAGGCAGAAGGGGGAGGGAATGAGGGAATTGCTAGAAGAGGGTGGGGCTACTATCAGGCTTGGATGAGATGTGCCTGAGCTGGCCAGGCTGATAGGGTTGAGAGGACACACTGACCTAGTCTGTCCTGCAGGCTAGTTCACTCACTTCCCTCAGGGGCTCCTGGAAAATCTCT
Organism: Peromyscus aztecus; assembly: GCA_902168405.1. Taxonomy (NCBI): domain Eukaryota; kingdom Metazoa; phylum Chordata; class Mammalia; order Rodentia; family Cricetidae; genus Peromyscus; species Peromyscus aztecus. The sequence goes on along the minus strand of CABHPQ010163915.1, from coordinate 22,169 downwards.
CCTCATGAGAGAGAGCTTGAAGCCTGGTCATTTTATCAATCAGGGATGGCTAGCTATTCCCTGGGTTCCCCAAGAACTTGCAATGGAGGTAACCCCAGAGAGAATGACCACAGCCTTCTGCCTGTCCTCAGACAAGCCCAGTTTCCTCCTTTCCAAGCAGTGTTTATCCATCGTGAGTTCAAGAGTGTGGAGGTGGGTACTGGGGTGATACCCAGTTGCTGCACTCTCGAATGTCATAGAAGTCCATACTCTTGTTGAAGGCACAGAGGAGCCAGGTCTTCCAGATGGAGGCTTCCTCCTTGTCCTGAAGGTGCTTGCCCCTGTGCACAGTCCAGGCCTGAAGATGAGTGGGGGACTCGAAGAGGAATGGCCTGGATGAGGCTGGCACCATGACAGGGTGAGGGATGTCCTGACATCTTACTTCCTTTCCCTCCTGTCTCCCTCCTCCACCCTTCTGACATCCCATATTCTTTGAGCTCCTACTATAATCTAGCCAGAGGTGGGAATTAGATGGGGTCCAAGACAGAACAATCCTTGGTCTCAAGGAACTCCCGTGCAACAACAGCTTCCAGCTTGTGACTGATGTGGATAATAAGGTGATGAGTACAGGAAGACAGGTCATGACTAACCCTAGAATGTCCTGGTCAGTGCTTTGCATATTGATTCTGCACGTGAATAAAGATTTCTCAACTTGAAGAAACAATAGATGACAGGGTATAAAATAGTGGCAGATTTGATGAATGCAGAACCATGAGGCCTTGTCTCTCCCAATTGCCAGGATGGACAGAGGTGGTGCTCCCAGCAACCACCACTACAGACAATACCGCTGGAAATGCCCTTAACCAGTCCCACATGTGCACAAAGCACTCGGCATGGATGCTGGCTCCCAGTTACAGCCTACATGTAACATTTATTCATTGTATGGAGGGTCCTCCAACTCAAAGACAGTTTGGGCTCAGGGCAGAGGGTACCTGGGACGCAACCAGAGAACCGTTGTCTTTTTTACTGCTGTGGCCCCAGTGACTAGACTTGCCTGGCACACAGAGGGTGCTCAGCCAACATGTGCTGGATGAATTGAGCTGGACTTTAAGGGTGAGTAGAAAATTGAGAGGCGGAGTGATGTTCCTGGATCAGCCCTGGCCAAGTCCTGCTGGGATGGAAAATATGGTACATTCAGGGAACAGTGAGCAGCCTGGCCTGGAAGAGCCGGGCGTGTGTGTCTGAGGGTGTGTGTTTAGCTGGTTCTCTTATTCAAGATTGTTTTGTTGTAGGGAGTCTCTGTTAGGCTCCTATGAGGTTCTGGTCACACCATTATCACGAACCCATCACTCCATACCCTTGTTTTGTGTTTCTTTGTTCAGAATATGGCTGCGTATAAACTGTGGATTCATTAACCGGTGTTAACTCCTGCAAAAGCCTACAAGTTCACCCAGTGAGGTATGACATGGTCTTCGTGTTTCAGAAGCACTGGCCAGCATCTCACACTCTGCCTCAGGGCCATTCTAGATAATGCAACCTCTCTCTTCTGTCTCTCTCTCTCTCTCTCTCTCTCTCTCTCTCTCTCTCTCTCTCTCGGCAAAAAGAAACATATTTAAAATGTGGCCTTGCAATAGACACTTGTTTGTAGTATGAGAGCTAAAGGGAAGGTGGTGTTTCTTTATTTATGCTTATTTAACTCACAGGATTCAGATTCTTTGTCAAGAGCTGGGGTCCGGTGTATGCAGCTCAGTGATGACACCCATGCCTAGCATGCCCAAGGCCCTGGGTTCAATCCCCCAGCACCACCAGAATAAAAACCAGTCAACATGTCTGAAACTGGCTGTTTTGAAGAAGCATTTTAAAACTCTCCCAAACCTTTCCCCAAGCCACGAATAACCAACTGCACATGAAGCCTATCGCCCTAAAAACCAAGCTCCCCTCTCCTGAGTGGCACTAGACAGTGCCCCCTTCATTAACTCCTCCTTCCCAGCTCCTCCAGTCCTGATCTCATCTGACTTCTGTCCCTTCTGCTTGCAAGGCAAGTGTTGGTTTAGGGGTTACAAATACATTTGAATCAGGGGAATGTGCAGATATGGAATCCATGTGGTGGGGAGAGAAGAGAGAGTTAGAGGCGGACAGTGATTGCCCTTGAAGGTCCAATTTTATCCACGAGTGCTGGGACAGCGAGAGGGTTGAAGTGAAGGGTGAAGGTCGTGTGTGTGTGTGTGTGTGTGTGTGTGTGTCACGCCCCCTGGTGGGTGGTGAGGCAGGGGCCACCAGGATGCCTCCAGAACACTCTTCTCAGAATAGCAGTACGTAAAGTTTAAGGGGCAGGCCGTGCAACCACCATTCAACACTCATTGGATGGCCACTGCATGCCAGGCTCTGTGTTCAAGGTCGTCACTCTCAGGGAGATCATGGTGTGGCAGGAGGAGATGACAGGCTCATTTTAGGGTCATGGGGGAAGCAGAGGGATGACTTGGGAGAAGCAGTGAGTTAGAGCTTAGTGAGTTAAATCAATGGATGCCCCAGAGAAAGCTGTGTCCAGGAAGAGATGGCTAAGGAGAGGAGTGTCCAAGATGGTGGAGGAAGGGAGCAATGTAGGCAGAGGGAGCATCTTGTGGAGGCTCTAATTGTGAGATGAGAGGAAGCATTTAGAAACCGAAAGAAGCCGGGCGGTGGTGGCACACGCCTTTAATCCCAGCACTCGGGAGGCAGAGGCAGGTGGATTTTTGTGAGTTCGAGGCCAGCCTGGTCTACAGAGCGAGATCCAGGAAAGGTGCAAAGCTACACAGAGAAACCCTGTCTTGAAAAACAAAAACAAACAAAAAACCAAATAAACAAACAAAAAAGAAACTGAAAGAAATAAAGTTGGAGAGGAGAGGGAGGCCAGAGATAGGGCCTGGGAGGGGTACTTCCTGTGGCCTCTGTGGCCAGGGTGAGGCGGGAACTACAGCAGCTGGAGAGCGAGAAGCCACAGATGACTCCAAAGAGGGGCCGGTTCCGACCCTCTCCTCACTGGGAAGGGTGCTAGCCAGCTTCCCACTCGCATTCCCATGCAGGCACTCCGTGGATTGCACTTGTCCCCTCACATTTTGGACTTGCCTACCAAGTGGCTGCTCGTTCTTCTGCTGGCCTGGCTGCATCGGGGCCTTTAAGAGCGTATACTTACGTTAAAAAGATCTGTGGCACCACCAGGAACAGCTAGGATCCAAAGCTCTGTGTCTGTGCCCCCTTGCCACCTCCTGAGAACTACATCTAGAATTTACAGGTTCCTGGTGGGATCCAAGATCCACTGAAATTGTATGGGAACATTTTCACATTGATAAATTTTTTTTGAGGGGGTTGGTGTCTTTTGGAAGGGAGGAGGTTGAAACAGAGTCTTACGATTTAGCCCAGGCTGGTTTTTGAATAAAAATCCTTGTGCCTCTGCCTCCCGAGTATTGGATTGTAGATATGCACCATCACACCTGGTTCTAGAACTTTATTATCAAGAAATATTTGCAATATGAAAGACGTTGAGTAGTTCAGACTGCCCCAACCCCTGTGTGTGTGTGGTAGAACTGAGGCTTTGAAAGAAAAACAAAAATTCCTAGTGCAGTGGCTAGTCCAGCATGGACAGAGGTGGGGAGCGAAACCTCCCCTTCACAAGCACCTGTGGGAGGCTGTTCTTCTCCTTCTCTTGGTCCCACACGCCAGCAGCTGTCCCATGATACTTATGCAGCCACAATCCACTTCAGACTCAGACCTGTGAGCTCTAGAGGGGCACAAAACATTTCATGTGATTAACATGAGTAATAATTAGTTGTCCTTTTATATTGGTGAGAGGTTGGTTCCAGGACCCCCACTGGATGCCAAAATGCATGGCAAATCCCTTAAACCAAGTGGTAGACTATTTACACCTATATACTTCAACTGTCTCTAAATACTTAGAATGCTTAATCCGAAGCAAATGCGAGGAGGCTGTTAGATTGTTTAGGGAAAAAAGTCTGTAGGTGTTTAGTGTAGGTGGGATGGTTTTCCCAACTATACTCCAACCGAAGCTGGAGTTTTAGAAGCCAACTCGAGGTATCCTGTCCATCCAAGCAGTCTCCTATGTGTCAGAGGAGCCCTTCACATTTCTAGATTACAAAGGGTAAATAATGAAGAGGGTAGGGTCTGCAGCCAGGCTGCCCAAGTTCACATCCTAGCACCATCTCTTGCTCATGACCTGGGGCACCAGCCTCCGTTTTCCCCTCTGATAAATGGGGTACCTGTTAGGGAGGGTGGAATGAGGGTCAGCTGAGCTGCAATGTTTAGGACAGTTGAGAGCCCTGCACTGTTGAGGCAAGGTGATACTCTGGTCAAGAAGCCTCTGGAAGGGTCTGGAACACTATACCAAAGGGCTTGGTTTTGTCTGTGGATTGGGACCACCTTTTTGTTTTTAAGAGGGACTGGCACTGGACAGAAGGGCTAGAAAACAGGTGGACTGTGGTGCCACTGGCCAATTAGGAGGATGCAGGCTCCCTGTCCCCTGGGGAGCCCAGCCACCTTCCTCTTCACAGAGTCCTAACTCAAGGCCTTTTCATGTAACTGCTCCTTCAATTTGAGATTGCCAGTTGCCCCTCCCCCATCCGGTCAGATGCCACGATGGTCCACTCCCTTACCCCCTCTTATGGTATCTTCCACTAGAAAGTCAGCCATGTCCAGACAAGGGTTTGCTCACTGCTGTAGCCCCGGGGCCCAGCACAGTACCTGGCACTCTGTATGCTCAACGAATACTTCAAGTGGATGAGGAATTGGGGGTTGGTGTTGGTCGTTCACCATTCCTTCGACTTAGTGCTGGGAGCTGTGCCTCCCCATCAGCCATGAAGCCACGAGAGTCTGCTGAGTTCTAAGGATTTCAGCTCCCTCAGGTACTCAGCTCCTGTGACACCCCTTCCTCTGCCCATCCACAGGGTTACTTACTGCTTTATTGGATGTCCTGCCCTCCACCCCCGCACCCCAGTTGGTGCTGGGTCTTCCCCTTCAGGAACCTCCACACCAGGAGTTACTTCCTCCGTACTGTCACAACTGGGAATGACCTGCTCTAGCTGTGTGTGCTTGGGCCAGCTGCCTGACCTCTCTGAGCCTGGGTGTTCTCCCTGAGTATAAAGCCATCTCAGACAGTAAAAGATAACTGTGAAGGCAACACCACCAACCGGAGCACACTGGCCAGTTATTTGTGTCGGGGGTGGGGGGCCTCAGAGAGATGATGGGCCCTAGAAAAGGGGCTAGGGGCGGTGACAGAAGTTCAGGACTCAGGGAGAGATGGGGGTTGGGTGTGTGTGTGTGTGTGTGTGTGTGTGTGTGTGTGTGTGTGTGTGTGACAGAGGGGCATGGTCTTGGAATTCAGCTCTGCAGACTGATGGAGAATGGCCCTCTCCCGGGTCCCTGGAAGCTGCTTCCGCCCTGCCTCCTGCAGGACGCAGAACCCAGGCTCTGCGGAATGACCAGAGGCACCTGGCCAGGCAGCATCTGCGTCTCTTTAATCTCCTCCAGGCCGGTCCGCCCCACCCGACCCTCCCTCCTTCTCCCCCACTGTCGGGGTGGAGGTCCAGGACCCCTCCCCCGGGCCCAAGGACTAAGGCACCAGGTGGCTTGAAGCAGGCCGGCGGACCGAAGACTCAGAGGGGACGCTGAGGACCGACTCAGACAAGCGTGGTGGGTACTGGGCATGGGCGAGGCTCCCACGGGCTCTGGGTGCATCGCGGGCGCGGGAAGCCCCGGCCGCCCGCGAAGGGCTGTGGCGTGAGGACGGGCGGAGCGGCGGGCCCGGCGCTCACTTGCCGCCCTTGCGCGACAGGCACCGCGGGAGGCAGGAGAAAGTCTGCTTGACCCGCGCCAGCAGCGGCAGCGGCCGGTGGACGTCCCGCGGCGATCGCGGTACCAGGCGCTGCAGGGGCCCCTCGGAAGCCGCGGAGGACGCTGTGGACGACGCGCCGGAGGTCGCCGAACCCTGGCGACAGCGCCTGCAGAGAGGCAGCAGCGCGCGCAGTTCCTCCTCGTCGTGGAACGGGCTCTCCCCGAAGCGCTCCTCCAGCTGCCGGCGAAGCTGGGGCGGGGAGGGGGAGCGGAGCGCAGGTCTAGCCGCCACCACTTTGCCACCTTCACCCTCGTCCCCTCCCCACACCTGGCTCTTCTAAGTCTCCTCTGTCTTCATTCTAAGACTTTCCAACACTCACGCAGGGGCGCGGGGGGGGGGGGTCGGGAAGGGGGACGACGACGCCCGCCTCACCTAAACCCCACTTACCCTTGACACTCCATCTTCCAGACTTGGCCGCTGCAAACCGCATTAAACCACCTCGCTTGAGCCTCTGCCCCCTTTTGTGAACTCAAAGACACCACACATCCGGGGTTTCTTCCTTGTCTGCTCCTGGCCTGGGGGCAGTCCTGGAGTCCCTTATGCCACCTTCGGAGAACCTTACAGCTACTCCGTTCCTTTCTCTCTCTCCCACTCCTAGTTGGCTGTGTGGCCTCAAGCTGATATTCCCCCCAGAAGTACTAAGAGAAGGACTCCTCTGACCTCAGAAAGACCCTGGGTGGAATAGGACACAGACCCCAAGTGGACGAACTCTGGACTGCCTCGTACTGGGGACACCTGTGTTGGCCACAGTCTGGTCTATAAACATCTGGACTCTCAGTTAAAAAGACAAACAAAACCAAACCTGAAAACCCAGGCCAGGTGTGGTGACCTGTGGTGCAATTCCAGTGTTTGGGAGTCTGAGGCAGGAGGATTGTGAGTTTGAGAGTGAAAGTGGGGTGGGGAGGCATAGGGTGGATCCCCTCCAATGGGTGCTAAGATCAAGGATGCTTCCCAGGCCTTGCACAGCCCCAGCCCTGCACAGCCCCAGCCCTGCACAGCCCCTACCTTCTGGGAGTTTCCCCAGCCAAACTCCTCAAGCTGCTGCCTAAAGCCCGGGTTTGGGTTGGCGATGGGCCTGGTGGCCTTGATGGCTTCAAGGACTTCCCGCCAGCCTAGTCCAGTCACCGTCATCACATAGGCAATCACAATGGTGGTACTTCGAGATATACCTGCAAAGCTGGATCCCGGACAACCCCAGGCTTCAGGAAAGTCTCTCTTCCTTCCATATGCCCTCCCTGCCAGGTCCCTTGCCTCATTGGAGCCTCCCCATGCTTGCCCCTTGAGTTCCAACCATCGGGAGCCTGCCTGGAATTGCCTACCTAGCTCTAAGATTTGGCTTGTGACATTTCCCTTCCCTCAGACCAGTACTCTGTCCCCTACTCCAAGGGATTTGCTGAAACATCATTCATTCATTCAACAACCCCCCCACCCCGCCCCCAGCATGTTTTTGTTCAGGCACTGGGATATGGTAAGGAATAAAACTCATGGTCTCTGCTGCCCTGGAGCTCACACTATAGTTTGGAGAAAAACAGCCACTAACCAAAGCAGCAATTTCAGATACTTGAAGACTATATGAGTTTGGGGCTTGAAGAGCCACACAAATAGAGGTTTCTAGAGTGGGGGTAGGAGAGGTGTAGGGAGGAGGCGCCCCAGGAAACGACATCAAGCCAGAGTCTTGAAAGACAGGGTTAGACAAGAATGCTGGGGGGCGAGGGCGATGGGTGAATTGTGGAGTGCTTGTGCAGTGTGTATGAGGCTGAGCTCAACTGCCCAAGAGATAAAACAAAACAAAGTATGCTAAGTAGTGTATACAACACTCACTCGTGAGGTAGAAGGTGGGCTGTGGATCTGAAGATGGAGAGGTTAGGTTAGCTGCATATGGGGAGAGCAAGGTCCTTTTTTCTTTTCTTTTTTTTTTCCTTTCTCTCTTTCTTTTCTTTTTTCATTTTTCCTGAGACAGGGTTTCTTTGTGTAGCCCTGGATGTCCTGGAACTCACTCTGTAGACCAGGCTGGTCTCAAACTCACAGAGATCTACCTGTCTCTGCCTTCCAGGTGCTGGGATTAAAGGCGTGCGCCGCCACCATCAGCTGGAGAGCTAGGTCTTAAGAGAGCTAGTCCCTCGGCCCCAGCCAGAACCCTTGGTGAGATGCCATGGGATGAAACGGCACCCTTTGGGTCAGGGACACTGGAGAAGATTCCTAGCCATGCCCTCCTGCCTCACAGGGAAGAGAGGCGAGGGGCTAGAACGCATGGATTACCTGTGTGACCCCACCCAGCTCCCTCAAGAGCCCTGTCGGCATGGCATTCACCCCTCCACTTTACAGATAAGGAAACTGAGTCTCAGAAAAACACAGCTGCTGGGCTCCAGCCCAGGAGTGATGAACCTCTGAGTGGTCTGTCCCGATGAGTGATGGACCTTGACAGTCTAGAGGGAACTTGCCCCACAGGATAGGCATGCATGTGGGGAGGAAGCCCTTCAGAACTCACCAGTGTACAAGGCAGTTACCCCCGTTGAGGCGGCAACCGTGGATAAAGTTGACACATTCTTTGAAGTGCTTTTTGCTAGAGAAGAAAGCAACAGGAAAGGGAGTGCTGGGGTGGGGGGCAGGTCTCTCAGGAGCTTCCTCCTCTTCCTCATGTACAGACAGCAAGGGACAGAGAACCCTAGGTTTTCAGTGCAGTCAGCGTGTACCGTGAATCGGGGTGCTGCTCAGGAAGGAGGCAGCAGAGCAGGCAGGAAGAGAGTCTGGCCCCACCAGCTGACTAAGTATGAGGAACAAGCTTCCGCTATGGCTGTATTCTGGCCTTTCAAGGACAGAGCTGTGGGGAGCGCTAGGTGCCATTTCTCTAGGGTCTGCAACTGGAGGATCTGGAACAATAGTTAGCAGTGGACCGGGAGAAGAGCCCCAACGGGACAGGCTTCAACCTGAGTCCATCCCAAGCTTGGGATGTCAGTGCTAGTAAACCAAATTAAAACCCTCATTTTCCAGAGTCCTTGCAATTACCAGGTCCAGTCCCACATCCTCAACTCAGGTCGCCTCATCTTTGCAAACATCGACTCATCACATCCTGCCGTTATGTAGCTGAAGCTCAGAGAGGACAAGAGATTTTGCCAAGGTCACACAGCAGTAAATGGAAAAGGCTGGCTGTGAACCAGGTTCTTAACTGCAAGCCAGGATGCAGGTCAAGTCTGACCCTCACATCTGCTGTGTTCCTTGTCCCAAGAGTCAGGACACTTTCTTCGCATCACAGGGGAGGAGGCTGAGGCCTGGAGAGAGCTGAGTAGGGTCATGCTGCAAGGGCTCTGGGTGCCCTGTGACAGCTTTCTGGCCTGAATACTCTATGCCCTCACCCTCACCCCAGAGGCAGCTCTCTGTCAGTTCTGGGCCCATTCAGGGGAACTTACATGTGTACCTCAGGAGTATCAGCCACTGAGATTCGAAGGTACGTGATACCCTGCAGGGATGAAACATATGCTCAGATGGTGAGGCCTTGCCTGCACCTCTCCCCCAGCCTGAGCTGCCAAGGCCAGTGTGACCCTGGCCCCTTCCTGCCCCTCTCTAGGCCACCATTGTTTTCCTGCCCACAAAGGGCAGGTACTATTTGTATGGGCCTGCGAGCTCCGTCTATGAAGATGGTGTCCTCACCCACAGGTGACCTGGACATGAGGACTTGGAAGCTGGGAAGGTGTTTCTTCAAGGACTCTCCTCCAGGCAGGGATTGCAAAGTTATGCAGTGAAAAGGACAGAGCTCATTTGCCTTGAAGAGTATGAACGAACCATGAAAAGAACAGTCAGGCATAGTGACCACACACTCGTAATCCTAGCACTCAGGAGGCTGAGGCCAGCCTGGGCTGTCACAGTAAGTCCTGTCTCAAAAGACAAACAAACAAACAAACAAACAACACACACATACACACCACCACCACCACCACCACCACCACCACCACCAGACAACAACATCAACAACAGCTTCATGAACTGGTCTAACAGGCTTTGCTTCCTGCTGAAACTCCACACAAGGGTATTAGGGATATTTCTGTCCATGTTCCAAACCCTTCACTGCCATTTCTCAAAGATTTCCCTCCGTACTTTGTGACTTCACACGGCCCTTTTCAGGTGCCTGGTCTGCTGCTGATTGTGACTCTTTAAGGACACAGGACCTGTCCTCTTGTGTCCATGGAAATGTGTCCCATCTCTTTCTAACACTTCCAAGGTCATGGAATCCCACGTTGTTTGCAAGATCTGCAGTTTCCCTTTGCAGTGTGTTTGGCTGTGGGTTTGCCTGGGAGCATCCAACCCTGCCTGCTGAATTTCCTGCTGGGAGGGACGGCTGCTGGGGAGGTATCAGGGCAGGGCTCTTTTCCTAAGCACTCATTTCTTTAATAAACACATTAATAACTTGGAAAGCCTGCCCATGCAATCTGTTCAGACTATATACTCCAGTGCTCTAGAACGAGGCTGTCCTAGAATGCAAAATCAGATTGCACTAGCCTGGAAATTGCTTCATAGACAATGAAAGTCACAGATCATCGTCAGCTGCCCTTGGAGACCATTAAATTTGATAGGAGACCAAACAAAAACAAACAAACAAGTCCAAGGCCCAGAGAGGGTGAAAGACCCTGCCCAAGGTCATTATAGCAAGTGTGTGGTGGATTCTGTCATTTTTTTTAACTTAAAAGATTTATTTATGTGTACAAGTGTTCTGCTTGCATGTATGTATGTGTGCCATTTATGTGCCCAGTGCCCATCAGATCTCTCTGGAACTGAAGTTTACAGTGTGAGCTGCCATGTAGGTGTTGGCAACCAAGCCTGAGTCTTTTACAAGAACAAATGCTTTTAAGCCTGTTTTTTTTTTTTTTTAATCTGATATTTCCAGAGCCTTTTCAATCTACCATTCCTTCTCTGTAATAGTAGTAGACACAGACTCTAGACAAGGGGCTCTTGTGTGTGTGTGTGTGTGTGTGTGTGTGTGTGTATGTGCATGTGTGCCTAGGAATACACATATGTATGTATGGGGGTGACTATATACATTTGTGTGTATGCACGCTGAGGTCAGGTGTTTTGCTCTGTCACCCTCTACCTTATCCTCACGTCCCCACGGAGACAGGTTCTCTCACAGAAGCTGGAGATGTTTTTCAGCTGGGCTGGCAGCCAGCTGGTCCCAGAGATTCCCCTACCTTGACCCCTCTACTTCCAGTGCCAGAGTTATAGGCACATGTGGGCATGCCTGGCTTTTACATGGGTGCTGGGAATCTGCAGAAAGTCCTCTGAGACACCAAGCCATCTCCCTAGCCTCGGATAAGAGTATTAAAAAATGATCTTTTTTTCAGTTATACTTTGTTGAGCATCTATATGTGGCTCAAAGAAACTCAGTGAAGTAGTACTATTGTAAACATTTCCATTTAATAGACGGGTGACTGGGGCTCAGCTTGTCTTGTGCACAAGGTCACTAAAAGAATAAATGGTCTCCTGATTCCAGCACCAGTTGTCTGAGTTTCTTACTTTCTCCCTTTGGGTCCTAACAACCCTCCCTCATCTCTTCCTTAGGATTCCAGGAGAGCAAAACCGATCATCCAATGAGACTGTGTCTTACAGCATGCAGAAATGTCTTCCACATCTGGCAGACCCTCTGCACCCTCACAACAGCCCTCTGGGGCAGTCGGGATCAAAGGCCCCAAGGAGTTGACATCATGGCCCAAGATTGCACAGCAAGACACAGAACCCGGGATCTTCTGTTTGGAATGATCCAGACACTTGGCAATTGGAAGGATGCCCAGGTAGGTGCAAGAAAGGATTAATATGAGACCTGCATTAAGGTCTTAATATTAAGGGTTGATATGAGATCTCTAGGGTCAGATGGCCTATGTTCAAAACCTAGTTGGCCAGCTTCTTCACTAAATGACCTTACATGAGTTCATTTACCTCTGTGGCCTCCGTTGCCAAACGGGGATGATAGAACAGTCCATTGAGGCTGGATGAGTCAGTCAGCTGGGGGCAAGATGGCAGCCCAAGGACTGTGGCTCAAGAACAGAGCATTTGCTTAGCATGTTGGATACCCTGGGCTCCATTTCCAGTACCAGAAAGTAGGGATGGGGTGGGGAGCAGTCCTGGACCTACAGCTCTCCCTCCCCACCTCTCAGCCTGGAATGGAGAGCTTGGAGTACCTGCAGTAGAGGTTGGGGTGATTCATGGATAGAGATGATATGTGTAATCTTATTCCGGCCCAACTGATCCGGGTCTTTGGCATCTGAAAGAAACAGGACGCTTGAGCTAAATTGGCAGTGTGACTAATTTATTCCTAATGACCAAATGCAGAGAAAGCCAATGCCCAGCTTGCCTCCTCACCTCTCCCTTCCAGCTTGGCCCACCCTCTGCTGGCTTGCCCGTTCCTTCCCCGCCTCGGGGGCACCCATCAAAGACAGGCCGGTGCTGTTCTTCCCATCCCAGACACCTATCTCCCTAGCTCGTCCTTGGACTCAGCAATTCTACTTCTAGGAATCTGTGGACAGAGCGGTTGACATGGAAAGCTGCACATAGAGGTGGAAGTTCTCCGCAGCGCTATTTATTGCAGAAGCAGCTAAATGTTTGGAACAACCTAATGTCCACCCAAAAGAGACAGAACGAAAAATAATACAACTGTACTTTGGACTCCTGTGCAACAGTTAAAATGATCCCCATGAGCTGATAAATGAGGATGTCCGAATATATATTTTAAGTGGGACACACATCACTTCCTGAACAGCATGCAGAATGAGGTTCCATTTGTTTTAAATATTACATATGTATCTACAATATATGACAAAATACCCAGGACTACACCCTTTAGGACCGCCAGTGGTCATCTCTGAGGAGTGAGATGTACTGGCATGCACCTTTTATAACCAGGGTAAATATCACATAGTCCTTCTTATAGCCATACACCTATTTCCTCATTCAACAAATATTCCCCACATGCCCGCTATGTGTCAGCTTTGGCTGGGCACTGAGTCTGGGGTCAACTTCATGGCTCTTGTCCTTGTGGAACTAACACACGACTAAGCTGAATCCTCTCAGAAATCAATGTGGTAGGAGCTGCTGAGGAGGCTCCTAGCTCCCAGGGCTGTGGGGTGGGTCACCTGAGTCTTCTCTGTGACTTTTCCACCTTGGGTCCCCAGGCCTTGAGCCAGCCAGTCTCAGCACATTCTTCACCACAAAGTCAAAGGTCTGTCTATGTTCAGATCTGGCTCCCTACCACCAGCCTGGGGGCCTGTGAAGGCAGGGATGGGGAGGGCACTGCCGCTCCCCCATGGAAAGTTGTGGAAGGGGTAGAGGAGAGAAAAAGGCAGAAATCTGCAGGCTTGCCACCCTCTGGCTTGAGGCTGCCTGGTGGTTCCACTCAGGACTCTGCTTACAGGATCCGGTCCAGCTCCTCTTCAGAGGAGGCTGTGGGAGAAGAATCTCCATCTTCCCCCTGAGGGAAGCCATACCCCCAGGCAGACCTCAACAAAAACCTTATGGAAGAGCCCTTAGGGGCTGGTGGGCCTTAGGCTGAGGAAGTGGGCAAGGCTCAGATCTTGAGCCCTTTGTGCAGGCCTTGGGGGAAGGCTGAATTGGGAGCCTCCATCAGTGATCCTCCCAGCCTGGGGACTGCCAGCCCTTGAACCCCCTAATGCTCCAGCTCCGAGTCCTTTCTCCTCCCAGCCTGGCGTCCTTGCCTCCCCCACACCCCATTCTTGAGAGCGCCTAAGTTGTGTGGGCCTGAGTGTGAATAGTGGACACAGGCCTGGGACAGGCAGTGTGCCATGGCCTTGGGACAGAGTGGAAAGTGCTCACCAATGAAGTTTCCAAGGTAGAGTCCAGGAAGTACCTGGAGGAAGGACAGCAGGGGTCAGGGGGCAGGCTGCACCCCTTCCCACCCGTGGTAGCTGGGGCCCGCAGCTCTTCTCTATTGGTGATGGGACCTCAGGAAGCCATCTCCCTGATAGGTCTGGGTGCTGCGTGAGGGGTCTGGGGCTCTGGCAAGGATGCAAGAACAGGCAATCAAATTAACCACAGGAGAGGCCAGGGACCTCAGCCTGGGGACAGGAGGAAGAGGAGGGATGGGATGGGTAGAAGTCCCAGGTAGAGATCAGGAAGGGGCGCCGAGTGGGCCCCGAATGGAGGGGACTGAGACAGGCCCAGGTGGAAGGCCATGCAGAGCAGAGCTGGAAGGATAGAGAGAGACACCAGAGTCCAGGAATCTCAGACCCTCACAGGGAGGCAGAGAGAAAAAGGCGCTCCCGGGAGACGCCAGCGAAAGGCACAACAGCAAGAGTCAAGAGTCACGCAGAGGACAGACAGGCACGGGCAGAGACAGAGAAAGGCAGATGCAGTCTCCGAGGGCAGCGTGACAGAGATGTGGCATACATCTCGGAGCGGGAGCAGAAGGTCAGCGACCTGTCCATGGCCCTGCCGCTGGGCGGGGACAGTCAGGCGTGGCGGGGGTTCCCCCTACCTTGGTCATGCCATTCCCCATGATCCAGAGGCCGGGTGGCCGGGCGCACCCCCAGCTCGGCGCCTGGAAAGCGCTGGGTTTACAGCTGCCCGGCTGGCCCAGGCCCGGAGCCTGCAGCCTGACGGGGAACTAGGGGCCCTGCGTTCGCGGCCCTGCCCAGCCCTGTCCAGCTGCCGCTGCCACCGCCCGCCGACCCCCGGCCCCGGAGGAAAGTGATGGAGCCGCCGCCGCCGCCGCCGCCGCCACCGCCGCAGGCTCCTCCTACCCCCTCGGTCATGTGGGGTCCCCCTCCCCCGTGGGTCGTGGCAGGGGGCCGGACAAAGCCCCAGTGTGCGGGGCCCACGGCCCGCGGGACAACGGCAGCTTGTTGCGGCCGCGTGGGACGCCACCTCCGGAGGTGGGGGCGGGGCGCTCCCCCCACCCTGGCACCGTCAGGCGCGGCAATGGGGGGGGGATGTGGTGGGGAGCCCCCAACGGGGCCCAGACAGTCAGTTTGCGGCTGTGCCTGCACCTGCCCGTGGCTGGGGGCAAAGCAGCCAGCTTTTCCAGCCTGGGTTTCTTTAGTATGGAGGCTGGACCCATTGCTAAGGGCTCTGCTGTTCGGGTTTTTGTTTGGGACAAGAAATCAGAAAAAAAAAAAAAATCCTTCCATTATCTCCCCCAGCCCATGCAGTCATCCTAGCAGCCACCCTTCCTCTCTCCCACTCTTCCCAACATCCACATCTACTCACCCGTTCGTTCTATCCATTTACCCATTCATTCATCTTTCATCCATCCATCATCTATCTGCCCTCCCTTCCATCCATTTATGCGTCAGTCCACCCATTCACTCGTCTCTCATTTCCTCTCTCCCTCCCTCCCATCCTCTCATCATCCATCCATCATTCACCCATCAGTCCACTTGTCTCTCAACCTTCCTCCCTCCTATCCACCCTTCCACATTCTCTGGCCCCAGGAGATGGTGCCACGTGGGTAATTCTACTAGGACCAGACATAACTGCTATTAGAGGCGGGAAGAAACCGGGGTGTGTGGGGTGGAGGTGTGTGGGGCGTGTAAATGTGGAGGAGAGGGAAGTGTAGAAAGGCTCCAGTCAGCCGTGTCCTGGCTCAGAAAACGGCAACAAGATGTCCACAGTTCAAGCCTGTGCTCACACTTGACTTGTCGAAAAATCTGAGAAAGTCCCCCGTGACACTGTCTGCATAAGCACGTCAAAATAAACGAGTCTAGGCGCTTCCTGTGGGAACTGAACAGAAACAGCTGAGCCTGCTTTGTTCCTGTGGCCATTATCCCTCTCCTTCTAAGTGACTACAGGGGAGTGCCCACACAGGCAGCTACAGAGAGTCTGTTTCAAGTATAAGAAACACATTCTTTTAGGTTTCTCCCTTCCTTGAGTTCACGGCATGTTGTGGAATATTGAGATGTGTTACATTTGTTTATGCTGTGGAACTTTTGTTTCATGGTGCAAAGATGTGTTGCATTCTTTTATGTTGCATTTGTTAACCCTGTGAAGCTGTGTTACTTTGTCTAAAACACCTGATTGGTCTAATAAAGAGCTGAATGGCCAATAGCAAGGCAGGAGAAAGGATAGGTGGGGCTGGCAGGTAGAGAGAATAAATGGGAGGAGAAATCTGAGAGAAAAAGAAGAAAGAGCAAGAGAACAAGGAGAGGAAAAGGCTAGGGGCCAGCCACCCAGCCACACAGCAAGCCATGAAGTAAGAAGTAAAGAAAGGTAAATAGGAATAGAGAAAGATAAAAACCCAGAGGCAAAAGGTAGATGGGATAATTTAAGAAAAGCTGGCTAGAAAGAAGCCAAACTAAGGCCGGGCATTTATAATTAGGAATAAGCCTCCGTGAGTGACTTTTTGGGGAGCTGGATGACAGGCCTCCCAAAAGGGCAAAAGCAAACAACAACAGTGTATATTTGATGTCTGGCTCAGCCTTCTCTGTTTTCATAAAACCCAAATTATTCAACAAATGTTTAGTGAGAGGTAGGTACTAGGGACACAGTCATGGGCTAAGATGAAGGCAGTTCTTAACTTCCTTAGCTAGCAGTCTAGACCTCAATTTCCTAAGCTGTGGGTTTGGCCCAAACTGAATGTGTGATGGCTGTGAAAATTTTGGCAACAGTAAAAGGTTTCTAAATA
Source organism: Peromyscus aztecus (assembly GCA_902168405.1). Taxonomy (NCBI): domain Eukaryota; kingdom Metazoa; phylum Chordata; class Mammalia; order Rodentia; family Cricetidae; genus Peromyscus; species Peromyscus aztecus. The sequence goes on along the minus strand of CABHPQ010163915.1, from coordinate 5,685 downwards.
TGTAATGGCTAAAAATTCAAAATTAAGCACACAGTGAGTCTGGGGTGTTTCCTGTGTTGCACCATGTCCCATCACTGCAGCCTTGCTTTTGAATCTGCAGCAAGCACACTCTGCTCCGAGTATGCTGTCAGGCACACACCACCCTTGAACTCTACCTGAAACACCTCAGGCCAGATTTGAGACTTTGGTATGTTATGAACTGTAGTGTTTTTACTGTACAAACTACTTTTAATTGGGGGGCAGGGGAAAAGACTCAATATTTTCCTGCCATCATTCCTCAGCCTGTGTCAAACAAAAATATCTTCAATTATGTTATGTTGAATTTTTTTTTTAAATGCTGATCGAGTTTGTTAATTCAAATTTCTTAAAATTTATTACATGAATTTTGGGTTGGGATTAGGACAGACTTTTCAACGACTCCTGACATTTGTGCTACATATTTATACAAAGTGGCATTCTCAGCACTGATGATTATAAAATTAAAATATCAATCCTGGAAAATGTCCTATGGTATCAAATATTCAGCCAAGATTTAGTTCTTTATGCAGAAATTAAACAAGTACATCATCTCATTAGAATGCATATTTGTTAGAGGCCTTTATATATATGATAAAATTATATGTAGATTAAAAATTATTTCAAAATAAATCCTTTTATGATTTATTATCATTAAATGTTTGATTTGTAGGCCTACTTTATACACTTATATGCCCAGAGATTATTTCTTAGGGGAAAAGGGCTGGATACAGCTCAGCTGGTAGTGTTTGTCTAGCATGCATGAACCCTGGAGCTTGAACCCCAGTATTCTTGTAACCTCCTGCAATCCAGCACTTGCGAGGCAGTGGTTGGCAGGGTCTGAATATCAAGTTTGAGGCCAGCCTGTGTTACAAGAAACCTTGTCTCAGAAACAAAGAAACCCGAACCAAAAAGGGGCAATGATCACAAATGGAAAAAATCTAAGAGTCCCTGGCCTAGTCCCTCCCATGAGGTACAAAACATGTACATG
>CABHPQ010163914.1:11465-29131 GCA_902168405.1 Peromyscus aztecus | reverse complement strand
TGAAAGGATGATGAAGGCTTCTGCAGAAGCCCTGTGGAAAACGTCAGAGCAAGAGGCTTGGTGATCGGACTACAGAGAAGGTTCGAGGTAAAGCACTTGGCCAGCCAGCATGGGGACTTGAATTCAGAACCCCAGGACCTAAGTAAAGTCACACAGCAGCACACACATGTAATCCGAGGACCCTAACACAAAATGTGAGGATGGCAAGAGAAGCCCAGAAGGCCACATGCCAGCTTGCTTGATACACCAGGACAAGCAGGCAACTGTCTCTAACAAGCTGAAAACAAAGACCGATGCCCACAGGTTGTCTTCACACACGCGCACACACACACACAGTGGCATGCCCTTGCCTGCACTCACACACAGGAACACATACAAATACACATGCAGATTTAGTTTAAAAAAAAAAGTCAGTTAAGGAAATATCACCCAAGGCTCAGTCCTTGACCCCAGTCTCCACACCAAGCCAGACCAGGACAGATTCAGACAGCCAGAGGCCTGATCCCATCCCCCAAGGCTGCCCTGCAGTAGAGTTCCTGTTAGAATTTCCTGCTTCCGGAAATTCTTCCCCCGCCATGGGGGAGGGGGGAGGGAGATTCGGGAGATTATGAGTGGGCAGCCCCCACCTGAAGAGGGACACAGGAGCGACCATCTGTCCATCTGACGGTTTAGGACAGCACCTGCATGCCTGGCCAGCCTCTTTGGATGAGTGAAAATCTTATGCTGTGTCACGATCCCAAGTCGTGACACTCACGGGCATCTTAGGACTCTAGCCAATGACTTGGATTCTGGACTGCACATAAATCCTCATTTATCTCCACATCTTCACAGATACTTGCACCTGTTTTCCCAGCACAGACCTTGTTTCTGGAAAACTTCTTGACTGACAGATGCTTTCCCAAGGACTAACCACGGAGCTGCTAGACAAAGCTAGCAAAGCTTCATTTGACTGGGAGCCTTCTGCAGAGGTGTATGTGAAGGTGGCCACTTCTGGACTACAGTGATTTTATATACTGAATTAGGGACAATGCTGTTCTAACAATTTTGACCTTTCTACCCAAGATAACAACAGTACATCTCTTGAACACACACTCCAGTCTTTTTTTTTCTTTGCCTTTATCTGTGTATTGGGGGAGGGTTGCACGTGTTTGTAAGTGTGGGCACACGTGTGGAGATCAGGGTACACCTCACTTACTTCCAACTTGTTTGGGACAAGATCTCCTGTTTGCTGCTGCCTGCCTTCACCAGGCCACCTGGCCTGCAAACCTCTGAAAGTTCCCCCATCCCCATCTCCCATCTTTCTTTAAAAGCACTGGGTTGGGGTTGAAGAGATGGCTTAGTAGTTAAGGGCATCAGGGACTCTTCTAGAGGACCAGAGTCCAGTTTCTAGCACCCACATAGCAGCTCATAAGTGTCCACAACTCCCATTCCAGAGGGTCTGATACCTTCTGACCTCCGAAAGCAGCAGGTACACATGTGGTGTGCAGGCATTCACGCAGACAAAACACACACAAAATAACACATTTTTTTTAGTTTTGTAAAAGTAGTGGGTTCACAGAAACATGCTTCTGGCATCTGGATTTAGATGGGTTGGGAGATAGGTTGCAATATGGTAAGGTGTGCCATATTGCAAGACAAACCTGTTACCCATAGATTCATCCATTAAGACCTTGCAGTAGATGTATTTTAGGGCCCTAAATGCAGGTGCTTTTGCTTGCCAGGGCACTTTGAGAACACAAAGTGAACGGCTTACACCACAGAAATCCATTGTCTCACCATCCTGGAGAGCAGATTCCAGGATCAAGGTGTGGGCAGGGTTGATTCCTCTCGAGGCTGGGAGGGAGAGTCTACAGCCTGTGGCAGCCTCTTAGGGTTTACCATAATCGTTATTGTCCTTGGCTTGGAGACGCATTGTCCGATCCCTGCCTCTGTCTTCACACGACATTCTCCCTGTTAGATGACTGTGCCCAAATTCCTTCTTTTTATGAGGTTACCAGCCATGCTGGCTTAGAGCCCCACCCACTCCAGTGGGGCCTCATCTTAACTATTCATTCTGAGATACTGGCTGGCACATCTGTACTGGGGGCACAATGCCACAGTATCTTTTAACATTACTGTCAGACAGTACAAGCTTCAATGATGCTATGACGGGATTTCTAACTTACATTTCTTTGTGGCTGGCACTTAGTTTTTGTTTTGTTTCCTGTTTTGCTTTGAAATGGAGTCTCCTATAACCTAGGCTGGCCCCCAATTCACTACTAGTCAAGGATGACCTTGAACTTCTGATCGTCCTGCCCCCTTCCCCCAGTGTAGACTCTCCTGTCTTCTATCCAACTTGCCTTTGTAGAGTTATGCTTGAAAGCCTTTCCTTCCATTCTTCTGAAAAACACCTCAGGAGTGTGGCAATCAGCTCCCACCCTCCAGTTGTGACCCCTGTGGACTGAGTCTACTTCAACTCATTCTTGGAGTTTGGTTTTGGTTTTTCTTTGAGGGGGAAAAAATCGATTCTGTCTGTGCCTCCAAATGCATGGTTAGGAAATTGATGGATCTTCTCATTGAAACCCTGCCATCTCTATAACCTGGCTTCTCCCTCTCTCCCTCTGTAAAGTTCTCAGTATGTGTGAGGAGTGCTGTATGTGGATCCAGGGAAGGGAAGAGCTATTCCCAAAGTCCTGGACCTGGATTTCCTGGTCCCTAGTTGATGGGTCTAATCTCTACTACTTAATGTTTCATGAACTCCTGTGTTTCTTTTCTCCCTCCTTTTCTTTGCCTTTTCTTGGTCTTGTCCTCTCCCTGAATTCAGGGATGAAGCACTTGGTGTATATCTCTCCAGCCATATCTGTTTCCCATTCATAACTTTAAGTTAACCCTTCCTTTACCAGCATATACAAAGGTCTCCTGAGAGTCACTCCAGGTCCTGTGGTTGACTCTAATCCACAGCCCTGCTCTGCACTGTTCCTCCAAACACGTTAGCTTTGACTTCTTTCCTCTGTTGTCCAAAAGTCAGTTTGAATCTTGTATATGGCAAATCTTTGCAGGGCTGACTGAGCCAGGACTGCAGCTCCTTTTGGCTTCCAGCTTATATGAATTCATTCTTTATGTATGTCTGTGTATATGTCTGTATGAAGGTGCTGGAGCCCCTGAAAATGGGAGTTACAAGCAGATATCAACTGCCATGTAGATGCTGGGAATTGAACCCAGTTCCTCTGGAAGAGCAGCCAGTGCTCTTAACCGCTGGGCCATCTCTCCAGCCCAGAAATCAGTTCTTAAAGCAGAGGCTATCAGGAACCCAAGTCAGGATCCACCTGGGTGGTCTGGTCTGCTGTAACTTTGGATGCCCAACTCAGAAGCCTAGCCAGGGCCAATGTGGAGTCCAAAACCTGGACAACAGCTTGTAGCCACTCAGGTAGAAAAGCCGATAAGTTGGCACAGGGACAGAGCAGACTGAGAGCAGAAAGATGGTCACTAGAGGAGTAGAGAGGGCCATGGCCAAGGAAGCGCCTCACATAGATGTACTTCATCATCCAGATGGCTGAGTGACAGCCATGAGTGGCCTCCTCCACTCCTGCATTTCCCTCTGATCCTGACAGTATCAACACTGTCTCCATACGGTCTCAGCCAAGTTGGAGCCACAGCCCTTCCCAGGCCACTGTCAAAACTGCCATTCAAAGTGTGCTGCAAACACACAGTCCGAGGCTTGCTTAAAATCTAAAAGGACACTTTATAGGTAGTGCAATCAACCCCTCGCCCCTCCCGCCAACCTTGGCATCCTCGAACCTCCTAAAACACAGTGTTGATGGCTCTTTCCCCACGGTCTCACTCCGTTATCATGGTGGCCACTGCAGTCAGCTTGTCTCTGAGTCTTCTCTGGAAAGAGTTCCCAGGTGGCTATCGTGTGTCTAATTCCCAGATCACAGGACACGTCTGAAAGCCACTCAGGTCATGACCTTTGGGGCCCATCCCCTCACCTTCCCCAGTCCACCCCGCCCAGCCCATCTGTCTTACAAGCCCATCAGCCCATCAGATTTTATGACCTCTTCTTCGCTCACCAGGCTAGGCAGCCAGCCAGACCAGGAGTCGAAGAAGCTGCCTGTCTGTCCGCAGTAAAGATGGCTCCATTAAGCATTCTTTTCGATTCTCTGTAGGATTTCCTTTTCAATTCTCTGTAGGATTTCAGCTGAGTTTAGGGCTGCAGACTTAGCAGATAATCTGACAAAGGCCCAGGACACTCGGCTCCGCATTATCCTTGGACCAGAGCTGACCAAGGAAACTCGAGACTCCTCTGTGGGCAGCAGGTCGGCCTGCAACTGTGGCTGTCAAGAAGCAAGTTACACATAGTTCCCGAGCTGTGTCTAGTGGTACCTGGGCCCCTTTCATGTGGGGAAAATCTGACAGCTGCCCAAGCCGGTTTCTGCCCAGGTTGCTATGCACATCTCTCAAGAGAGGCCAGGGGCCTCGGGCCTACCTATCCTGACAGGCTTCCAAAAGCACGTTCGCCTTAGTAATTAGGTGCTGACAGTGTAGAATTCAGCAACCCCAACACCTTCAGCTGCTATTTTAGAGTGCCTGTCCCGTGCTTTTCAGGTGACTGATCCAAGAGACCTGACCAGAGATGAACTGGCTGTCCTTTCACAAGCTGTGGGCACATCATCCAGGGTTGTTAGTGAGGAAGGAGGGGGTTACAGTTAGGACTCTGCTGCTCCCCCATGAGCAAAAATACTTATAACACATTAGAGAATGCTGATGAGTGATGCCAAGCATCCATTTTAACAGCCCACGGCACGCCTAGGTGTCTACCAGTTCCCTCTAATGACATGGCTTGTGTTCTCTATCATCCAGGGGTTGCCAGAGATCAGAGCCACAGCAGTGGCTGTGATAGAATGAGGTGGTATGATCAGTCACCCCATTTTCTTTCTTGATGGGCTGCACTGGGGAAGGAACAATACCAAGTTCTCTGGTCCCCATGTGTTTGCAACCTAGCCTGTGATGTTAGTAATTTGCTCACCAGCCAAAGGCCCAGTGGCCACAGTACGTGAGGAGGGCCAGGTAGAGGGACAGTCTTCAACTCAAAAACAAGACAAAGTCTCCACAGTAGTAGCACCCATCTCGCTTCAGCCAGGCTCAGCCACTCATGTCTCGCTTCAGTCACACTCAGCCACTCATGTCTGCCCCCATTTGGGTCACACAAGCCACCTGTTCTATCACTGACAGTGGAAGAGATTTTCTGAGGTCAACTCAATACAGGTTCACCCCCCTTTAGAATCTGTGTACCCCCTTCCAGTAGTGAGGCCATAGTTGGTGTGCTCAGCACAAGGTGGGCAAAACTCAGCACACGGTTTTGCACAAGATTTGGGAGCATGTGGCCTCAGGGGTGGTCTCGGGGCCCCTCTCTCCATGGGACATGTTACCTGACACCTGTGGATGTAAACGAGATGAAGGTCACTATGACAACAGCCCTGAACAGCATCCCCATGTCCTGGGGCCCCCAAAGACAGCTATCTATGGCACTGCCCTGAAGGCCACTGGGAGTGTGGCAAGTCTCTGAGTGGGGCAACTGGAACAGTCCTTTCTGTCCCAGACTTGAAAATGGCTCTTCATTGGGCTCACAGATCTACATAACTTCAAATAAATGCAAGCATGTGTGCCTGCGTGCATGTGTGTGTGTGTGTGTGTGTGTGTGTGTGTGTGTGTGTGTCTGTCTGTCTGTCTGTCTGTATGCATGTGTTTATAAATGTTTATGTGTGCACATGCGAAGCCACTGGAGTGACTGTACAACCTGTACAGACCCTGGGATGACCAAAGCATCTGTTGAGCTCTGTAGAGTGCAGACCTCTTTGAGCGATTCAGTGTGTGCCTCCCAAGTTCATCAAAGCTCGCTGATAGTCTTTAGGACGCTCGTGGGTATTGACTATCCCTCAGGTGTCGTAAAAGCCCAAAGTAGAGAACAATGTATCTGGAAGAGATCTGTGTGGTTATTGCATTTTTCTAATGGAGTAGGTCTCACTCAGCTTCACAGAAAACCCGCAAAGAGTTTAAGGAAACTGTATCAGCAAAAATCCCACCAACTTAACCTCAAAACCACAGAGGTAGAGTCCTCTGAGCTTCGCATTTCCCCACATAGGCCATGCCTGCCCCTCTGCTGGCTGAGCAAGTCAGAGGAGGGAACTTGCTCTCTCCCCACTTCCCCTTCTTCCCTCTCTCTCCCACTCTCTCCCCCTCCCCCTCTCTCTTTCTATACCTCTCTCCCCTCTTTCTCCTACCCTCCCCATGACCAAGTCTCATGTGTGCCAGACCTCCAGTTCACTATGTAGCTGAGAGTGACCTTGAATTTCTGATCCTCCTGCCTCCACTTCTGTGTGCTGGGATTATAGGACTACACAATCACACCATCTTTGTGCTGTGTTAGGCATGGAATCCAGGGCTTCCTGCCCGCTAGGCAAGCATTCTACCACCTGGGCCACAGTCCCTCCCATCCGGGAGCTTGCCTCTCTGTGCCCAAGTCTGCATACTGAGAACAGCTCTATGTAAGGGCTTCTCCTGAATCCGAGGAGACACCAGGTGGGTGAGATGGCCTAGCAGGTGGAGGCATTTGTGCAGTCTCGTGATCTGAGTTTAATCTCTGGTTCCCACAGGGTAACAGGTAAGAAATGACTCCCTGGAATTGTTCTCTGACCTCCACACTCACACCATTGCACACTCGTGCCTACACACACACACACACACACACACACCACATGTTTTTAAGGGGAGACCAAGACCCCAACAGCCTGGGAGAGACCGAATCTGCCATGAGGGATCAGAGTTCAGCAGATTGAATACTTTAGCCCCAAAACTCATAGTGACCCCTTAGCTTCTGTGTAAGGGTTCCCGGAAGTGGAGCCTTGGAGACCTCTCAGTCATGAAGGAGACAGTGTTTTCATGGAAGAGGCCTCAGAGAACCTCTCATCCTGACTGCCACAGAGGTCCTAGGAACCAAGAAGCGGGTCCTCCCCAGACACCAAATCTACCAACCCCTTGCTCCTGGCTATCTAGCCTCCAAAACTGTTAGGAACTGACGCCTGCTGTTTGAGCAGCTTGCACTGAGACATGGGCCTACAGTGTTCTCTCTGCTCGTCTGTGTGATTGGATTGAGGAACGCCTTAGAGAACAGGGAGGCTTACCTCTGCCTAGCCATGATGATTAGGCCAGGAGGGCTCTGGCCCCATGAGTGGATTAATTCCTTGATGGAGTCCTACCATTACTGGGACACTGTGAAAGGCAGGATGTGGGAGCTGGTTAGAAGTCAGTCAGTGGGGTGTGTCCCTGGGGGCTGTATCCCATGTTGGTTTCCTTCTATATGTCCCCTGTCTCTACTTCCTGTCTGCTGAGAGGAAGATGGCTTTCCACACACTTCTGCCCTCATGAAGTTCTGCTGCAGGGCATGGGGCCCGAGCAACCGTGGACAGAACCCTCTGAAACTGTGAGCTTAAATAAGTCATTCCTCCCTTGCGTCATGTTTTGGTCACAGCAATGCTAAAAGTAAGTCCCACCAAGCCTTGAAAGGACTACAACCCCACCCAATACCTCCAAGGACCCTAGGCAGAGACCTGCCAACCCACACAAGTGCATGTGCCAGACTCCTGACCACAGGGACCTAGTGATATTAAGTGTTTCTATTTTTAGCCCCTAGGATTAGGGTGGTTAAGCAGCCATGGGAAATGAAAAAACTCCCTCCTCAAAGGAACTGAGTTTTCTGAGTCAGCAATGCTCCTGGTCCCGGGTCGCCTGAGGCCCTTGGGAGCCAGCATCTCTAAACATGCTTGTTTAAAATGAGGCTTTCCCATCAGGCATGTTGGCACATGCCTGTCATCCTGGCACTTGGGAGGTAGATGCAGGAAGATGAGAAGTGCAGGGTCATTCTTGGTTACATAATAAGCTCAATGCCAGTCTGGGATACGTGAAAGCCTGTCTCAAACAACAATAAAAAGAAATAAATTAAATAACATAATATAAAACAGTTCAAAGGCTGAGTCATTACTTCCTAGTCAGAACTTACAGGGTGGGGTTAAAAGGTGACAAGTGGTGACCTCCGACTCCTTATGGGAGTCCATGGTACATGACACCTTGGGCGCATGGCCTCTTCAATGATACTGTCTGTCTGGTCTCTAAAAGCCTCACACATGTGTCTCCTGGCAGAGAAAGTCATCCTGCCTATACTTCTCCTTGGGTTGTGTGAACCTTGAGGGCTGAGGCTCCCAAAGCTGGAGTGTGCAAGTGTCTACTGAGGGTTCTTGACAGAAGATGCCTACACTCTCCTGCCTGACAGCCACAGCCCATGCCTCCAACCCATCTGAAGTGCCGGAGAGCGGACGAGCAAGCATGCTGTGGCAAACACACGTTCAGGTCTCTTAGAACCTGGAGCCGCAGGGCAGCAGCAGACTCAGGCACCAGCCTTTCCCTGGCAGAGCTGCTTTTGGCAATGCGTCCCAGCTGCAGAGGTGCAGGGACACTTCCAGGGGTCTGTCCCTTACAGGACTTCGGAAACAATTCTAAGTACTTGAAGCTAGTCCCCAAGAAGCCAGGCAAAGAGCAGGTGCCTGTGGGTGAGGGACACAGATGGAGAGGCCCCCCAAACAGGGCCACCCAGGGATCCCTGGCATTGTGCCCAGGGCTGAACCATTTGCTTCCCATGAGTCCTGGATACCAGAGCTAAGCATATGACTTCTGCTATACACGTGTTCCTACTGTGCTGACAGGGTCAGGAAGCAGGGGCCCAGGGCCTCATGATACTATGTGCAAAGTTGTGAGCTTTCTTAAAAGAACAGCACTGCCTCTAGCCAGAACAGCTTGGGCCTATCTGAGAGCTGTGAAAGGGCCCTGTGTGTGTGTGCGCGCGCACGCGCCTGAGTATGCGTGTGTTCATATGATATGCATGTATATATGGGTTGAGTGTGTGAGCATGCATATGCATGTGCATGTGGGTGTGGTTTGCATATCTATTCCCGTGTGTGAGTGTGATATATAGCTTGTACACGTGGTTTGTGTAGACTGCATATGTGTGTGTATGTATGCATACAGGTGTGTATTTGTGTGTTCATGGGAGTGGGTGTGATTCAGTTGTGTGAATGGGTATATATAAGTACATAGTATGTACACATGTGGGGGTATGGATTTAGGTGTGGTAGACACACATGGGTGTAAGTGTGGTGTGCATGTGAATGTATACATTTTTCACACTGTAACAATATACCCTGACAAAGGCAGCTTAAGGGTCAATAGATTTACTTCTGTTTATAATTCCAAGGGTAACACTCCATCACAGGAAGGCATGACAGCAGAAGCATTAGCCTGCCTCACGGTCAGAAAGCACACAGGAAGTAGAGATCCAGAGAACAGGAAGTAGAGATCCAGAGAACAGGTAGTAGAGTCTGTCTATAAAACTACAAAGCCTGCACCCAGTGACATGCCTCCTCTAGCTAAAGGTTCTGTGACATTCCAAAGAGTGTCACCAACTGGGAACAAAGAGCTAATGTACACGAGTTGTGGGCTCATTCAAACTACAGCAGGGCAGCTTGAGTGTCCATTCATGTGTATGTATATGGGTTGCATGTGGTTTGGGTGTGCATGTGTGTATGTGCATGTTATGTGGATATTCACATATGTGTATGGGTGTGGATTTGGGTGTGGGGTGCAGATTGGTGTCAGTGTGCATGGGGATGTGTTCTGGGTGTGCACATATGTGTAAGGATGTGCACACACACACGAATTTCTTTTAGTCTCCCCCTTCAGGCTCTAGTAATAATCAGATGCCAGAAGCCACGGGCTGTGGATGTGCTCAGTGTGGAGTCTCCACAAACAGTACCCTCCACTCACAGAAGAGCAGCCCAGGCACAGAGTGGACAATCTCAGGCCGTGGGGACCATCGTGCAAGCTCTGGCGTGACAGGCCTCGGCTGGGATCCCTGGGTTGCCACTGTCTTTGGCCCCCTGTTCCTACCCCATTCTGTGACTAGAGTTAACCTGCTTCAGAGGGAGGAGGGATCTGCAAGCTCCTGTACATGCAGCGGGGAGCCTGCGTGGCATCTTGCAGAGACCAAAGGTTCCCAGAAAGGTGACCCTCCTCCTCCCTGTCAACTCAGGCATGCCCCCACACCTGCTCCATAGCACTGTGCTGTGCTAGTAAGGCAGGCTCGGGGAGGCAGAGCCAGAGTGGATTCTGTCTGTTCCGAAGGGGCAGCCTCCTGCTCCACAGCAGCATTTGTTGGGAAGGGAGAAGGAGAAGCTGTCAGGATGCAAGGTTCTGGCCTCAGCTGCTGCACTGCCTTCACGGGACCATGAGGTGTCCTTTGGGGAAGGCACATACCCTGCTCTCAGATACCCTAAGGTATCCTTTGGGGAAGGCACATAATGTAGATGTAACCAACCGTCTTATAAATAAGAAACACAGAACCAATGCAAAGAAGAAAGCCAAGAGGTCAGAGCTAAGAGCTAAAACCTTACCCTTCCTCCTGCAGTGGTTCTGCCTCTCCAAAGGAGCCCGGACTTCCTGTGTTAAAGTCTTTATATAGTCTCTGTTCTGCCTTCTCATTGGTTGTAAACCCAACCACAGGACTGCCTCATTACGGCCTGTCCGTATAGCCCTCCAGGTGTTCTATGGTTGGTATTGAGATTGAAGGCATGTGTATCCAATGCTGGTTGTATCCCTGAACACACAGAGACTTACCTAGCTCTGTCTACCAAGTGCTGTGATCACAAACGTACACCACCACTGCCCTGCTTTCCTATGGCTTGCTAATAGCTCTGACCCCCAGGCAACTTTATTTATTATACAAATAACATTTTGGTACAAAAAAATATCACCATAACATGCCCTGCTCTCAGGGACAGTTACAGCATCAGAAGATAAACAGCTGTTAGGAGACCTTTTCCTGATCGTGTTTTACCTGAAGCATACCAGGACCATCCAGGTCTTCTGCTACCAACAAAGGCTTGAGCATGAAAAGGCTCCAAGTGGAGCTCAAGAGGGGCCCGGTATGCTGTGTCCTGAGTCCTACCAGGACACAAGGATGCTGGCTCCAGATCTGGAGGACTTGTTCACAGGCAACAGGAGAAGGCCCAGCACGTGGCGGTCCAGGGTGGGTCAGTGGGACAAAGAGAGCTGCTGATCTCCTCCTGCTGCGAGTGTGGGAGGGGGTCACCCGCTGTGGACGGGGCACCTTTGCCACAGCAGCTTCTCCCACACCCTGACTCACTTGTGCAGGGAGTAAGCAGGGCATGGGGGTTGTAAAGAAATGGAAGACTTTCCAAATCTCCCCTGTTTAGGACTAAGTTGCTTCCCTACAAAAAAGGGTTGAAATCCGTACCTGTGACTGGGACCTTCTTTGGAAGCAGGGTCTTCGCACATGGACAGCTTAGAATAAGGACTTCACAGGGACCGCTAAGCTGATATGACATTTATCCTTATTGAAAACCAACCCCCTGGGCTGGGAAGAAAGCTCAGTCAGTGAAGTACTTGGCATGGCAGCATGAGGACCAAAACCCACATGAAGATGCCAGGTAGAGCTGCATGCATGCACTTGTAAACCCGGTGCTGGGGAGGTACCGTCCCTGGGGCCTGATGGTCCGCCCCTGCCTATCGGTAAGTCCCAGGCCAGAGAGAGGCCCTGTCTCCAAAAATGACCACACTTAAGAGTTCTCTGAACTCTAAGTGCACCTGCATTTTTACACACATGTGCACTCATGACTTGTGCCAACATCTGAGGACAGAGGGAACGTACCACTAACTACCTTCCCCACCAAACCACCCCCACTCTTGCAGGCCCATCGTCCCAGAAAGGGGCGTGCAGAAATACCCACCTTCATATACAGACACACCACACACACTTCCCAAAGTTTCCCTCCAACACTTTCGACCTTGGCTTCTCAGCCTGGAGCGTGGTGTAGGAAGCACATGCCTTGCTGCTGAATGACTGGCCTGAGATTAGCAAGAAGCTATTTTGTAAGAAATGCTTTATGTCCACCAGGGGCCTCTTTTCTTAGAAACAGGAAGTGATTGTTAGCCAAGAATAAATAAACTTGGCACTGTACACATTAGCTTTTCACACCAATCTCTCCGCAGCCTTGGCTGGCGTCTTAGTCACAGGCCAGAGCTTCTTTTCACACTTTTCTCTGGACTGACTGTTGAGCTGTGTTGGACCCTCCTGCCCACAGGACCTCCGGCAGAGTATCCCCTGTGACTCGACACCTTCCTCCCCCTCGGCCCTACCTGGTGTGAGTTCATGCCAGGAGCAGCAGTAGAGATCAGTGCCACTGACAGCCACCAGCCAAGGAATTGCATTGCCTGGTGGCAGCAGGCTAGGATGTGGAAAACGTGAGCTGTGGAACACGGGTGTACAGGTCATGGCATGCATCCTGACACCTCCTGCAATTGGGTTGAACTCTCTGAACTCCACTCTGTGTGTTTTGAGTGGGAATGTTGACAGCCAACTGGGTGAGGCTGTAAGAATTTAAGGCTCTGGGCTGGGAAGATACTCAGAAAAGTACTTGCCTTAAAAGTCTGAGGACCTAACTACAATCACCACAGCCTATGTAGTCGGGGGAAAGGTCAGACATGGAGCTGGACGGATGCTTGGCAGTAAAGAGTCTACACTGCTCTTGTGGAGGATCTAGGTTGGTTCCCAGCACCCACAGCCACTGGCAAACAAATGCCTATAACTCCAGTTCCAGAGGATCTGGCTTCCTCTTCCGGCCTTCAAGGATACCTGCACTCACACATACCTCCAACATACAGGTACATACATACACACACATACACACACACACACACACACACACACACACACACACAGAGTAAAAACTGGTTAAGTCAGATGTGTTCGTGTAGTGTGGCAGTTTGCTCTTGTAATTCCAGCACTGGGAAGGCAGAGGCAGGAAGACCGCTGGAGCTCTCTAGTCTGCTTGGGGAATTCCAGGCTAGTGAGAGACCATCGCAAACAGAAAATCAAGGTGGATGGAGTCTGAGAACAACAGTTAAGGTTGTCCTCCGGTCTCCTGATCATAAGTACATGTGTGCCCTGCACACACAGGGACACACACATGTACACACACACACACACACTCGAAGGATTTAATGAGCCGAGGTCCGTACACAGCTAGTAGAACATGACAAGAGAGCGTGTCCAATCAAGGATATGTGTCCTTGCTTCCAAAGACCACACGGAAATCCCCCCACAGGGCACTGGGGAGCCCATGCTTTTGTGAAACCCTAGAGTCTTGTGCTGTTTCCAGCACGAGCCAGGACTGTAATTTAATACTCATTCAACGAGGAAAGGGAATGAGGGTGAAGGGGCAGCTTGACTCTGGGTAATTGACGGTCACCTTGACTACTCGTTCTTTTCTCTCTGCTAAAATGTCATGGCTGGGGCTGGAGAGGTGGCTCAGTGGCTAAGATCACTGACTGCTCTTCCAGAGGACCTGGGTTCTGTTCCTGGCACCCACATGGTGACTGACAACTCTCTGTGACTGACTCCAGTTCCAGAGAGTCTGATACCCTCCTCTGGCCTCTGAAGGCACCAGATATACACACATGGTGTACATTCATACACACAGGCCAAACACCTATACATAAAATCAAATGTTTTGAAAGCTTTAAATGTTGCTGATTTACTGCCAATCTAACAGAATTTTATCTTGTGTCAAGTGCATCAGAGGCTGGTTCCTTTGCTTTTTCCCCTTTGCATGAGGATCCCAAGCACAGGGACCTGGCTGTGAGGACATCAGCTGAGGCCGTTGCTGGCCCGGGTTCACTACTACAGTGGAGTGAGTCGGAAGGCACAGGGGTGAAGGCAGTGTTCCGGGGAAGCTGAGTGGCATGTGTGTCTTTCAGAAGTGGTGAGACAGAGCCATGCATCCCGACACCTGAGGGTTGGCCTCAGTGATTGGACCAAGAGACGGAAGGAGGGCGTAAGATGCTTCTCAGCTCCCTGTGAGCTCTGGGGTTGCTCTCTTGGGACCAGCTGCAGTGCTGAGATATCAAAGCAGTGTGGGAAAGGCACATGAGGACCCTCGAGCCTGGAGGCTGCTGAAAATTGAAAGCCAACAGCCACTGCTGGGTACATACATGATCCACTTTCCAAGCCTTCGGATTCCAGCGTCTAGAGACACCAAGTGTGGACCACCAGACAGACAGCACACAGCACATGGGAGAGAATTAAGGATTGAATTTTGAAGTTTTCAAAGTTCTGTTTGTTTTGTTTTATGTAGAGTGCCTGAATGCATGTGTGCATGCGTCTGTGCATGTGTGCATGTATGCGTGCCCAGGTACACACATGCGGGAACCAGAGCAGGACATCAGTTATCTTCCTCTATTGTTCTTGAGCCCCAGTCTCCCACCAAACTGGAAGCTTGTTGTTTTGGCTCTCGGGATTGGCCTGTCTCCACCCCGTAATGCTGAGACTACAAGCATACATAGCCATGCCTGGTTTTTACAGAGATGGGATTTGAACTCAGGTCCTCATGTTTGTGGAATAAGCACTCTCGCCTGCTGGGATATCACAGCCCAATGCTTGGTTGCTTTAGACTGCTAAACTTTGGAGTGCTTACCAAACCAGGAAAACGGCATCAGTGGGAGGGTGGGGCAGTGGGAAACCGGTGGTGTGGTGGGGGAAGAGGCTGTGTCTCTAATGGGGTGAAAAGCAGATCAAGAGGCAGGAGCTGAGAAGCCAGACGCCCGGAGTCTGGGACACAACACTTGTAGCAAGGAGCTTGTGAGGCCTGCCCTGGGCACGAGGGCCAGCCAGGGAGGGTGGATGAGGGGACTCTGAGAGGACAAAAGAGAAGCCGTCACAGAGTGCTGACCATGCAAACGGGGCGGCCACTCTAAGCACAGTGATGAGTCTGCCAAAAGTTTAAACAGCAAATGTCATGGCCTGACATCTCGTCCTCTCAGTGGCCCTTTAAAGGGGCCCTGTCATGGGAACCAGCAAGGAGATAGGGGTAGGAAGGCCCACACAGGTACAGTGGAGGGAGCTCCAAGGTCCTTTTTCTCCTCAGTCACAATATTCCCCAGACTAACTGCTCGGGAACTCAAGTGTCTTGGGGACAGCAGAAGCCCTGGTGGGGTGGGGGGTGACCCCGCATGGTTTGAGGGTACATCTCACTCTGAAGAGCTGAGCCCACCACACCTTCCACGGGGGCCTGTGGCAGGCACTTCCTAGGAGGGAAAACAGAAGCAGTCTCTCGCCCAGGGTACAAGGCCATGCTGCCCTGGCTTCAAATCAAAGCATTCACTAGGGACACTCTGGAAGAGAGGTGCAGACTGTGTGGTCACGTGGTCCTCCAGACAGGCCTGAGCACCTAGCACCTCGGTCACTGACTTCTGCACCCAGGTCCTTGAGGCTTGTACCTTTAATCTCAGAATTTGTCTTCTCATAGGAAGTGCCTGGCACTTCCTGGTCTGAGGAAGAAGTTTACCTGTCGTCAGCACCTACCTGGACGCAGGGGTTACACAATGTGGAGCCTACCACAGGCAGGACATGCACATCCTCTGCCCTCTTCTTCTTGTAGTTAATACAAGCCACAACACACAAAAGCCAAAACCAGACCCTGCCTCTTCTCAACTAGAAGTTTAAAGGCCCTGTTTCGGACCTGGAGATGAGAGATTCCAACCTCCAGGGGAGAGGGCACTTCAGACCTGGCTGGGTGTGGCCTGGCAATTACAAGGCTGGGTGTTGGCCTGCTTCACCAGCTAGAGGAACAAGAATAGACTTTTCCTTCCACACTAGAGAGTGAAGGAGATGGTGGTGTTTGTTCTGAGGTTCAGGAACTAGTGTGGTCCAACCCAAAGAAGAGAATTAAAGAGGATACCGAGGCCAGCTCCATCTCCCCAGCTTGCCCCATTTAGGGCACAGGCTACATTATTCCCAAACCAGTCATAGCCCTCCCAACAATGCTCATCTTTGTTTGTCTGTGTGGTGTGTTTGTGTGCAGTGTATGTACTTGTGAGTGTAGGTTTTGTACAAGCATGCATTTGGATGTTTGTGCATGTGTATGTATGCACGCATGTAGAGTCCAGAGGTTGATAAGGTGCCTATCATTGGTCATTCTCCACTTACAGTTTTAATTCATTTTTCAATTGTTATTGTGTGTGTGTGTGTGTGTGTGTGTGTGTGTGTATGTGCATACATGCGACACATGTGTAGAGGTCAGAGGACAACCTTTAAGGAGTATATTTTCTCTCTCTACCTTTATGTGGGTCCCAGGGACTCAGTTCCTTAGGCTTGCCCAGCACCTGCCAAGCCACCTCACTAGCTCCACCATCTAAGCTTTTGAAACACTATCTCTCACTTAACCTGAAGGTCACTGAATTATCTAGGGTTGACTGGCCAATGGACTTTGGGAATCTTCCTATCTCCATCCTGGTTATACCTCAGCAATGGAGTTACACCATGTTTCACCATGCTACCTTTTTATATGGATTTGGGGGATGCAGACTCAGGCCCTTTATACACTGAGTCATCTTCCCAGTCTCTCATCACTGCCCGTCTTGATCCGGCCCTCCCCTAGCAGAAACGTTGACATGTAAAAAAATAAATAAATAAATAACATTTCTCCCAACACCATCCATATGCAAATTATGGGATGCAGAAGACACCTTCGCAATGTGAAAACTCTGGCCAAATGTGTCAACACCATGGACTGTACCAAGGTTAAAGGCAGGGCCTTTCCAGAGATCTGTCTTGGGAGCAGACAACTGTGAGGCGGCTTAATGCTTTCCACATACTCTTCTGTAGTAGTCAATGCCAGTAACTCTCCGGATTACATTAAACAGTAATGAGAGGTAACACAAATGCTTGCAACCAAAACATTCAAGAATGCTATTCTCTGAAAGCTAAACCTTTAACAGCACCCTTTTTGTCATCTCTCTCTCTCTCTCTCTCTCTCTCTCTCTCTCTCTCTCTCTCACACACACACACACACACACACACACACACACACACACACTCCTTTACCAATTGCTCAGCTTACATATTTCCACTTAGAAAGCTGACCTTTGGGGAATTGGGTAGATACATCCGTAAATAGCTGGCCGCACAAGCATGGGGATTTATTTAAATTTGGTCCCCAGCATCCATGTAAAAAGTTGGGTATGGTGGAGCATGCTTATAATCCTAGTGCTGGGGGAGGGAGATGGAGACAGGTAAATTCCTGGACTCACAGGCCAGACAGCCTAGGCAAATCGGTGCATTCCCGATTTGCACAGGTCCCAGTGAGAGACCCTGTCTCAACACATAATAAGGCAGAGGGCTCCTGAGGAGCAATACCTGTGCCCTCTGCATGTGCACACATGTATGTGCACCTGCACACATACACATGCACAAGTACACAGAAAAAAGTAAACTAACCTGGTTTTATAATTAACATGAATTTTTTTCTCCACACACTAAAGGGTATAGCTTTACATTTCAGCAAAGTTTTAGTAGAATTTAAAACCAAATGGAGCACAGAATCAAGACATTTGAGATGATATGAAGTCCAGACAGAGAGAGGAAGGAGGGAAAGAATGGGGGAGGGAACAGAGAAGGAAGAAAAGGGGGAGACAGGGAAGGAAGGAAGAGGGAGGGGGAGGGAGGAGGGAAGGAGGAAAGGGGGAGGGAGGGGGAGGGAGGAAGGGGGAGGAAGGGAGGAGGA
>CABHPQ010163914.1:0-11365 GCA_902168405.1 Peromyscus aztecus | reverse complement strand
TTTGTTTTCTTCTAGGTAAGGACTCAAGGAGGTAACAGCTGTCTCCAGCCTGCATGAGGACCTTCACCAGAACTCAAGCACATCATGCTTGAGGCCCCTTGACCTCAGACTTTCAGCCTTCAGAAACAGAAGACATACTGTTCAATTGCTTATCAGCCCCTAGGCTGTGAAGTTTTGCTCTAACAACCTGAAGGGACAGGGATGACCCTGGAGTCCATTACCAAGATGACAGTCTCCAGAAAAGAAGTCAAAAGAGACATGACTCAAGAAGGTGAAAGCTATCTAGATGTACTGAGTTAATGACAGCACATCAGTTTAATGACACAGAACTGTAAGATGGGCCTGGAAGACGACTCAGTGCAAGCATGTGGGCCTGGAAGGATGCTCAGTGCAAGCATGTGGGCCTGGAAGAATACTCAGTGCAAGCATGTGAGCGCCATGTCAAATCCCCAGAACCCATATAAAAAGCCAGTCACGGCATCACACATTTTAATCCCAACATTGGGAGGCAGTGGCAGGAAGATTCCTGGAGCTCACTGACCAGCCAATCTAGCCAAATCTGTGAGCTTCAGGTTCAGTGAGAAACCCTGTCTCAACAATTACAGTAAAAGTGATTGATAATAATGTCAATCTTTACCCTCCACAAGTTGGAACACATGCACAAACACGCATCCACATGAGCACATATACACACATATACACACGTGTATATATATACACACACACACACACACATACACACACACACAGCTCTAAGATGTTGCAATTTAAAGAAAGCAGGGAAATAAGACCTTGGCAAAAACATATAGGACATTGCAAGCTATAAAAGAATATAGAATCATATCAATTTATGATGATAATTTGTTTTTTTATCTGTATATTTCTACAGGTGGTACATTCTTATGATCCAAACACCAAAAAACACATAAGGGCATATGGACTATGGCAGAAGCTCCCCTGTTGCCATGGAGACCACCTGCATCCACAGACCATGAACACGTGGAATGACTCCTTTGACAGTGTGCTAACCCATCATAGAAAGTACCAAGCACAGACATTTCCTGTTAGTGGACACTGACATCTCTGAAGCTGTGCTTTATGCATGGGTGTCCTCATCTTGCCCTAGTCTCTATGTAGTAAGCAGAGAAGGGACTGTAGTTGTTTTGATAGAAATTGCCAAGGTGCCCTTCTCAGACCTTAGAATGTCTTATGCTTTGGCTTATTTACAGCATGGGGAATTGTACTCAAGGGATTTTGCAAGCTGGGCAGGTGCTCTGCCACTGGACCATATCCCCATTGTAAACTCCCTTTGTAGTTTAATTTCTCGGGACATTTGCTGAACTTTTCATTGAACTATTTTCTGTGAACCGAGGCATGCACGCAGTGTCCATTTTGCAGCCTTCTTGTCTTTTTCTAGACATCCCCAAGCACCTGACTTGGACCCCAGTGGAGCCAGCCTCCAGGCACACATAAATAGCCCTCTAAGATCAGTTGTACCTATGAGGACCCCAATCAGCAGCTTAGCCGCTCCAGGCTCTCCCAGGGCTGGCCCCATCGACTCTGCCTCCCATTAATCATGCCATGTAGGACTACACCACTCTGTGGCCTCATGTGGTCTACAGGACACGGGTCCTTTTCTGAACAGTTCCTATTTCCTTGGGATATTTTGTCTTTTCCTGCTGGTATGTAATGTAAGAGCTCTTTGCATGTTCTGGAAAAGAGGCCTTCTGTCACAGTCTTGTCTTGCAAAGGCCTCCTGCTCCAAGGCTACCCTCTCACACCCTAAGGTCACCTGAGCAACAGGAACGCTGGTCTCAGCAGAGTCCTCCTGACTAACCTTTGTAGCAGGAATCTTAGATGGTCTTATTAATAAAATCAAACCTGGGGCCAGTTATTGGGGTGAAGCCGGAAGGTCAGAGAGACAGAACAGGCCACAGCTAACCTCACCTGGCCAACTTCTCAGCTGGTCTTGTTTCCTCAGACTGGAATCTTCTGCGTCCTCATCCCAATGACTCTCAGCTGAACTGCTGCTTGAAAGCCTGAAGTTTAATCAGCCAAATGCCTCGAGTTTCTGGTCCTCACACCTTATATACCTTTCTGCTTCCTACCATCACTCCCTGGGATTAAAGGCTCGCTTTCTGGGATTAAAGGCGTGAGTCACCATGCTTGGCTGTATCCTTGAACAGATGGATTTCTGCCTCTGGAATGCTAGGATTAAAGGCATGTGCTACCACTGCCTAACCTCTATGTTTAATATTGTGGCTGTTCTGTCTCTGACCCCAGATAAGTTTATTAGAGTGCACAGTATTTTGGGGAATACAATACCACCACAAACCTTTCCCCTGTACACATCTTCTACATTCTGGTGAAGAAATGTTTGTGTCTGCCAAGGCAATGTAAGACATGTTCTCTCTCGAGTTTTATTCGTTTTGTCTTTTGAAGTTAGAGCCACTATTCTTCAACACTTCATTCTGAATTTTAAGTGAGGTAGGCATCAAAATACATTATCTCCCCCTATGGATATTTAATTAAATAATGCCACTTATTAGAGAAAATGGTACAACAGCATGTGTGCATGCATGTGTGTGCATGTGTGTGTGTGCATATGCATAAGTGTGCCTGTGCATGTGTGTTCCTGTGTGTGAGTGTGCATGAGTGTATACATGGGTGCATGTGTGCATGTGTGTTGCATAGGTGTGCATACTCAGGTATATTTGCCCATACAAGAATGGGTGAGCTTGCCCATGTGTGCACCTGTGGAGGACAGACACCAAAGTCTATGAATCTTCCTCTATCTCCATCCGGTTTTTGAGACAGGATCTGTCACTGAACCTGGAGCTCTTATTTCTG
Source organism: Peromyscus aztecus (assembly GCA_902168405.1). Classification (NCBI taxonomy): domain Eukaryota; kingdom Metazoa; phylum Chordata; class Mammalia; order Rodentia; family Cricetidae; genus Peromyscus; species Peromyscus aztecus. The sequence goes on along the minus strand of CABHPQ010163914.1, from coordinate 8,515 downwards.
CTAGACTGCTGGACTGAGTCCCCTGGATCTTCCTGTCTCTGCCCCAGACACCACGCTGAGGTACAGACACACATCTGGCTTTTTTTTTTCCAGATTTGTTTAATTTCTGATCACAAGTATGTGTGTTTGTGTCTGTGTGGGGGTGTGTGCACGTGAGTGCAGGTGCCTGCAGAGGCCAAAGGCATCTCCAGATGCCCCTGGAGATGGAGTTACAGGCGGTTATTAGCCTGATCCGGTGCTAAGAATGAAACTGGAGTTATCTGCAAGAGTGGCGAACATTCTCAACCACTTCACCAGCCCTCCAGCCCCACACTGGCTTTTTATGTTGGTGGCAGAGATCTGAGCTCAGGGCCTCAGGCTTGCACAGCGAACACTTTACCAACTGAGCCATCCTCCAGCCCCAGATACCATCTTACAATAAACGCCATGGCCTGGGTGTGGCATGGATGCTTGTGAAACACATCGGAGCCAAGTTACGAGTGACAGAGAGATCTTCCTGACAGGAATCACCTGAGCCTTAAGGCTCCTTCCCCACACAAACTACCTCAGTACGGAGAGATTTCTCCACCAAGAATCCTCCTCCTCCTCTCTGGTGTATTCACCAGAGGGTGGTTGGAACTGCCCGCGTTAACACTGTGGGTGGGTGGCTCACATCCCACTTCCCCTCCCACTAGGTGCCACAGGTAGTCATTACTGTAACTTTGTACCCTTCTTCTGTGAGGCCCCCAGTACCAGATCCAAGAAGCCTGGGCACACCCACGTGGTGTTCCAGGAAGTACCACACAGCACCAGGCACCGAAGACACACTCTCACAGGCCACACACGCGCCACTGTTTCTCATACATCCACTGGGTCAAGTGGGAATCAGCCTGCAGCAGGCAGCAGAGTCAAGCCAGGGGGTCAGCCAGAAAGGAGACCAATTCAGGCTCACCCTGAAGCAAGCACTCAGGACGACGTCCTTTGAGCCTTCCCTGATGGGGAACCAGATGGACCTCCACGTGGGCTAGTCCAGATGGGTGGCCTCCGCCACAGGGCATTGCTACCAGGGCTAGACACCCACATCAAGTACCTGGGCAGCTGCCATGAGTGAGGACAGCAGGGCCCAGTTTTCTTCCAGCCAGCCAGCTCCAGGCAGCCCCTCCCCTGGACTCTCCCCAGGTCTTCAAGGCTCAGGCAAGCTGAATTTTTCTAAGAAAGGCCCAGCTAACCTCACCAGGGGAAATTACAGCACCGTCCCTGGGCATCACCTTTAAAGGGCTTTGCGTTCCTGCCACACCCCCACGGTGCTCCGCAGGATGCTCCCCACTTCCTGTCTTCTTAGCATCGCACAGTTTTCCACCCCCACTTCAGCGCTCACTCCACCAACCTCAGAAAGAAAGCCAGGCAGCAGCGAGTGCTCAGGTGCTTGGAGCAGGGCCTTCCTGCCCTGCAAGCTTCTCAGTATAGACAGACAATGGTGGCAAGAGAGAGAGAGTTTGGAGGACCCTGGAAACTCAACTGAAGGTTGTTGAAGAGCCGTTCACTAGCCAGGGCCCAAGGCCAACAGGCTGTGGAATGTTCAGCTCTGATGCCTTTGGTGTCATTAATGAGACTTGCATTAATGAGGTTCCGTGTGGTCTGTTTTGGAAGCTTGAATCCCTGGGTAGTTGTGTTAGGAAGTGGGAGGACCTTTGAGTAGCAAAGCCCTGGTGAGTGACTCCGAGCTCATGGAAGTGTGTAGTAAAAAGGAATGCCAGTCTCCAGGAGTAGTGAGTGGTGGAGAAAGAAGGCTGTTCAGAGCACTTGAACCTGGCTCCAGCTTCCTGTCTTAAAAACGTGATCTCTTGCCAGGCATGGTGGCGCATGCCTTTAATCCCAGCACTCGGGAGGCAGAGGCAGGCGGATCTCTGAGTTCAAGGCCAGCCTGGTTTACATAGTGAGTTCTAGGACAGCCAGGACTACACAGAGAAATGCTGTCTCACCCTTCCCACCCCCAAGAAAAAGATGTGATCTCTCCCTTTCAAATGCTCTCCTGCTGTGATGTCCTACCAGAGACTGAACCACTGGGGCCACCCCACTTTAGACTTTGAGCTTTCAAAACTGTGGTTTACATAAACCTCTTTTCTTTATCAGGTGCCTATCCAAGCATTTCCTCATAGTAACGAAGAAGAGCTAGCACACCTTTCCAATGACTGGAAAAGCCTCTTGGCCGGGCACTGTGGGTGGTCAGGGGACGCTGTAAGTGAGGCACAGCCTGACCCTCGGCATCGGCAGGCTCTTTCTGAAGGTTATGCTTTTAGTTTATTTTTGTTGTTCTGTTATTACTACACATACTTATTTGTGTGTGCACTTGTGCACAAGCAGAGGTGTGAGGGTGCAGGTGCCAAAACACACTTATGAGGGTCCGAGGACGGCTCGCAGGGATCCTTTACCTCCTTCCACTCTGTGGGTCCCAGGGATCAAACCGAGGAAGGACATCATGGCAACCAGAGCCTTTACCTGCTAAACCACCTTGTTGGTCTTTTTTCTGTTTGTTTGTTTTGCTTTGCTTTGTTGTTACGATAGGGTCTCATGTAGCCCAGGCTGGAACTTACTATGTAGCCGAGGGTGGCCTTAAACTTTTGACCTTCCTGTCTCCACCTCCCCAGTAGTGGGATGATAGACATGAAATAACACACCAAGTTTTTAAAGGTCACTTTTCTGACCAAAGAGACCAATCCTGGGTTCCCTAACCAGAGACATAGTAAATTTAAATTTCAAACCCCAAAAAAGTCAGGTATAGTGGCACACAGCTTTAGTCAGTCTCAGCACTCAGGAGGGAGAGGCAGATGGATCTCAGTGGGTTCGAAGCCAGCCAGGGATACATAGTGGGATCCTGTCTTTTTAAAAGAAAAAAATCTTTTTTTTTTCTGTATCTTATGCAAATGCTGCAGGCAGTGGTGCCATATTGTGACTGTGCTGTGGGGACCAGGTGGGGACATCTACCAACAGTGAGGGACCAGTACTGAATACTCTCCCTTTCATTTCATAGGACAGAGAAAGCACACAAGGCAGAAATCTCCCTGCAGCGCAATACCTTCAGGCACCATGTACAGAAGTCACCAGACATAAGTGGTGGGAGAGGGCTGTGGGCACAAGGGGCCCCACTGATGAAGACGGCAGATAGAGAGGCACGTGTGCAAGTGTGCAGGAGGCGAAGATAGAAAGGGAAGACCCCGTGCACGACAAGTCAGCGGTGCGCGAGCAGAGCAGGAGCTGAGAGAGCTGCGGAGAGCTGGGCATCACCCCCTGGAGCAGGAGGCCTGTCGGGAGGACACTGGGGGAAGGGAAGCCCAGTTTTGGATCAGGACAGTGCTGAGGTCATAAAAGAACAAGACAGCTTGATGTGTGTTCATGTATGTGTGCGCACATGTAATATGCATGTGAGAAATTGAGAAAAATTAACATAGTGGAATATACCAACAATCAGACCAATCATTAATCTTAGCAACAATTTCTGTGAGCCATAGACTTCAAAATTATTGTGACTAATTTTCCTTTTATACTTTTTTATGTCTCCCAGGTTGTCTATCAATGTTTGTTTGTTTTTTTAATTTTATTTCTCTTACCCAATAACCAAGGAAATTAAAGAGCTCAGGATGAGAAGGAAGGCATCTTACACCTACCATTTCCTCCTCCTAGAAGAGCCTGCTGTAATTCCTGGAACCCGTGGCTTTCCTCATCTATCACTTGCACACCTCAGCTCCCAAGCCTGAGGGCTGTAACACCCTGACTTCCACATTAAAAAGCAAAGGTTTCCCTAACTTACTCGTTACTCCTTCCCAGAGGCTGGCGTTTAGTTCTGGGTTCAGTAAGAGGTCCTGTCTCAAAAAAGAAAATAAACAAATATATAAATAAATAAGACAGAGAGCCACTCAGAACAACAGAGACACAGATGTTAACCTCTGGTTTCCGCGTATCCTCAGGCATGCACAGTCGTGCTCACATGGGTATACCGCACATGGTTTCTGTTTCTTTTTTTCATCTGTTTCTAAAGCAATTTTTTTTTTTTTGGTTTTTCAAGACAGGGTTTCTCTGTGTAGCTTTGTGCCTTTCCTGGAGCTCACTTGGTAGCCCAGACTGGCCTTGAACTCACAGAGATCCGCCTGCCTCTGCCTCCGGAGTGCTGGGATTAAAGGCGTGCGCCACCAACGCCCAGCCTCTAAAGCAATTCTTGATGTCAGTCTTTACAGCAGTGGTTCTCAACCTTCCTAATGTTGCTAATATGGTTCCTCTTGTTGTGGTGACCCCCCAACCATAAAATTATTTTCATTGCTACTTCATAACTGTAGTTTTGCTACTGTGATGAATTGTAATGTACATATTGTTGGAGATAGAAGTTTGCCAAAGGGGTCACGACCCACAGGCCGAGAACTGCTGCTTTACAGGATCAGAATAGTGATGTTGATGATTCAGCACTCCACATCTGTATCATTTGCCATTTGCCATGTTAGTGACCAATCAGCTACATCTCTCCCTAAGATTTCAAGTGAGGGACTCGTGTGTTATTTTGAGCTGACAAATGTTGTTTCAGTCTGGGTCAGAGGGGTTTCCTCCACATAGACAAATCCCATGTGCTGCAGACCAGAAGCAATCTTGTGAGTGTCGGATCAAATCATTCTCCCATCATTTCAGGACACTTCGTTTGCTTCCTGCTCATTCCTCTTCCTGGGGTCTGACAGTTTTGCCCCCATTTCAAGATTATCTTCTTTTTTCCCCCCTCACATGCTGTGCCTCCAGCCTCAGCATCACTCCAGACCCAAGTCACAGCTCATCTTTGTGGACTCCTTCTTAGCCCTGTACACGGCTTTCATTAGCCTTGCCATCCAGCATCCTTCAGAATGTAGCTCAACTGATGCGTTACTTACCTTCCTCTTTGATGGGACAAACTATTTTGACAAAACAGTGAAAGAACAGACGGTTTATATGGGCTCATAATCTGGGGGTGCAGTCTACTGTGGCAGGAAAGGCCTGGTGACAGGAGGAGGATGCACGGTCGTATGTCACTGAATAATGAGGGCACACTCTACAGATGCATCATTGGTACAAACGGCAGTGCATGTGACACCGAGGACGATCCCACCACGACGGTTTGTGTGTATCTAAAAATCACAAAGGTGCATAAAAATGCCAGGCAATGAGAGTTTCCATGATAGTCTCACAAAGCCTCTGTCTAGAGATGGCCCATTGCTGAGCAGAATGACATTGAGCACCTCACGATCACACCATATTGGTAACCTTTATTCAGCTCTCAGAAGCACTGGTCCATGAGCCGGTCATGCCACCCACCATCTTCTCCAGTGACTCCCTGGCACGGTGCAGAGGATTGATGTCCTAGGATGTCATAGGAATACAACCTTCTTGGCCTTGGAATAATGAGAGGGACTCTTGGGGACAGCAAGCTCTAACACACAGGGCTGGATTAAGGAACTCCTAGTAGGCACAGTGTTGCAGGACTGCCGTGGGCAACAGAAGGTAGTTTCTACACTACCTGGGCTAGCTTCCCAGGAGCTCAGGGGCTGGAAGGTTCTGTAGACTTTTCCCTGTATGGCAACACCCTAGACCCCTGGCTTCATCAGTACCAGGTGTGTCCACCAAGAAAGGGATGGCATTAGCTCTTAGAAGGGAACAACTGAGGGTCATTATGCTGAGCAACCCCTTGCAGCTGGCTTGTGGGTCCTTCTTAGAAGAGGGCTTGAGGACCCTGGCCCAGCATGGCTTTTAGGAAGGGGCATGCTGTCTTCATAAGGGCAGTAGCTGTCATTGGCCAGATGTGTTCTGAGCACCCTGCACCTGGATGATTTACCAAGGAAATTTGTATATGTGGTCCATAATAACATTACCCAGAGGAGAGGTGTTTTCCTGCCATTTCAGTGAGTGGAGGAGAAATTTTAGAAGCAGATAGAGACTTGCTGGTGGAAGAGCTTGAGAGAGGTCCCAAGTACATGATCCACCAGCTCTAACATACCAACTTTGGCACCACCCAGGGAGTGTGGATGCTGGGAGGTGGTCCCCACTGGGGCTTCAGGTGGAGACACTGAGCTGATCCTGGGTAGAGATGGTCAGAGATGGACTTGGGAGAGGATTTCCAGGTCACAGTGGGAAGGAGAAAAATCACTCTTGTGGCTGGTGTGCATATTGGAGAACAAAAACTATGTCCTGTTTCCCTGCAGATCAAGAGCTGGACCACTATACTGCACAGATGGGAAGTTCAGCCTCCTCAGTGCCTGGAGCCTGTTCCTCTTCCTGGGCTGACTTGGGGGATAACCTCAAGGGAGGCAGGACTGAGGCCGCACTATACACCTTGCAGACACAGGGACTCGGAGGAAATCCCCAGGCTCCCTCCATGCAGAATCTCTCCGTGAGCTGGCACAGCTGAGGAAAAGAGAAACAAGGACAGCTGGTGCTGAACCACAGAGTGAACCTCCCACAGATGGCAAGGACCTGCCCTGGAAAGTCAGGTCAGAGGGCGAGGTTTCAGGTGAAAGGAGGAGGAAAAGTGAACATACACCCTATGGGGTCTGTGTTTAGGATGTGAAAAATGCTTTAGCCCCATGACCAAGAGGAACATGTAGCCAGTACTCAGTCAGTGTGGCCAGACCCTGGCCACCCCTTACACTGAGAGCCCCACCCCTTCTCCACCCTGCAGCTGTAGACTCCCAGAGCTGCCCACTGAGATCAGATCAGTTCCTGGAGAAGTCCTTCTGGTACCAGGAAGCTCTTCCAGCCCCCTAGACCTGAGGGAGAAGCAGGTGCCAACTGCCCTGTCTGCTCTAAAGCTCAGATGGAGCTTGCAGAACAGAATGTCAGCATTTCGCCCGTGTGGAGGCCCCAGGGCACGTGGATCTGGCCTCCATCAACGAGCACAGAAAATCTGCCCCTGGCACTTTCGGGACACCACCGTGTTCCTGCCAACAGTATAACCAGGGCTGCTGAGGTCCACAGGGGACGTACTGCCCAGGCAGATTCTGTCTCCCAACTTTCCTGGGTTCTGTCCAGCTGCCAAGAGATACGCTGTGCCCAGAGGAGAAGTAAAGATGTTACCCAAAGTTCTGACTATGCAATGACACAGAAAATTTCCGAGTTAAAAAACAATGGCAAAAAAAAAAATAGCTTTTCTTTTCGAAAGCAAACTCCTGGAAATATGGAAAACTGTTTTTTTCCAATGCCATCGGGAACATCGGCTCAGGCACTTCACCTTCCCCACCAACAATGCCAGGAAATCAACTGGCCTGTCCTAAAGATGGGCACTGCCTTCTTTTACAAATTAAGAAATGATGCTCTTCTGAGAGCCAGCATTACTCCTGTCGGGTTCCTGGTGTGCACTGCTGGTTCTCCCCTCCTCTTGTCTACTAGTCTGCCAACGTCCCCGGCTTCATTTTAACTTCTGTGAGAGTGTGCCAAGGCACCTGCAAGCCCTTTGAAAGTGGGGAGGAAGTGTAAAAAAACAAGCAAGGAGACGCTGGAACGTAAGTAGGCACAGGGCTTGGCGTTTGCGGCTGGCAAACTGAAGAGGCCTTGTTGAGCTCTGGGAGCTAGAACTGTCTACACAAGGACCAACAAGCTGACTGTGTCCACGGGCCAGAAAGAGAAGCATGAAGCTTCTCTGAGGAGGAAGGATGGTAGCTGAGACTGTCAGGTGTGTCAAATACTGGTCACAGCGGAATAAACCACCCCAAAACTTAAGTGTCTCCAAACAACCTCATTCATTTTATGATCACTTGTGTTTTCAGGAAGGCTCAGCTATGGCCCGGGGCTCTGTGCAGAGTAACCTGTGGCAGCCGGAGCTACAGAGGACTAGGAAAGTGTCTCCTCCTCAGGTAGCCTCAGTCCAGCCATGTTTCTCTCTCCCCACAGATGAGCTTTCACTTCTCACAGTACAGCAGCCACCATCGGCTAACCTGTGTGTCCTCACTCAATGAAATCCACATTGCACGTGAGTTTGGGAGTCCAGCAAGCACATGCCAGCTGCCAGTGAAGATCCTGCAGGAGTCAGAAAGCTCACTTCTGTGAGATACCGTGTACGTGCCTGTACTGAAAGTGGCCTAGAGTTCTGGTGGGAAGAGACAGCCTTCCTGACTGAGAAAGAGGGATGCCAAAGAACGTGGAAGGTGAATGCTTTAAAACTGCTACGCCAAGTGGGCATGGTCCAGTCAGAACTGGGAGAGGAAGAGGCACACAGTGGGCTAAACTTGTCTGTTGTGGTCCAGGGAAGTTATGAGGATGAGACCGCAAAGCTCCAGCTCGCCAGCCTAGTGTGCCTGCGTGGAAAGGCAGCTCGGGAGCAGAAGCGTATCTTGCTGTGGGGACCCTGTCTCGTCAGGCATGTACCACACAGATCCTCCCAAGCACTGCCAGCCCTGAGCCGTCAGGCCTGGCATATGCCAGGCTACTGGCTAGAAGCACTTTAGCCCCAAGAAAGCAACTCTGCTGGTGCCCTAGCCTGCCAGGAGCACACTGGGTTCTGTTTCCCTGGGAACAATGGGGACAGTACAGT
>CABHPQ010163913.1:0-34657 GCA_902168405.1 Peromyscus aztecus | reverse complement strand
AAAAAAAAAAAAAAAAAAAAAAAAAAAGACTGCTGGAGAACTTGTTTCAAGGTGTTAACTTAAAATTTCTTAACATCTTGACTTATCTATTGGGTACAAATAGAATTACATTTGGTTTAATTATGATAGGAATTTAGGTTCATCAGCTTCTTGCCATTTCTTTAAATGTACTTGACAGTATTGCATTGGTTCATTCTACTCAGAAAGTTAATCAAATGAAATTATTCTAATTTTTTCCCACTCTCTTCTCAGTAAAGCTTTCCAGATTCTTTTCTTTCTGAATTTACAAGTATCACCAGATTTTAAATGTACAATTTTCAGTCTCATTCACAGTTACTCTTTCTGTATTAATCTATTTTATCATTATTGTAGCCAAATGTCTGGAAAAAATAACTCCTGTGAAGAGGAATTTAATCCAGCCCACAGTATCTATCAATCAGTCCATTATTGCAGGAATTGCCTAGCAGAGCAGTTGATGGTCGACAAGAATCAGAGAGCAGCAGCTGGAGAGATGAGAGAAACACAGTTCCCAAGATCACACTCCAGCTCAACTGCTTCTTCCATTCAGGCCTGCTTCCCTCAGTTCCACGGCCTCCCGGCAGTCCAGAAACTGTGAATTCATCAATGAAGGAGATCATTCACTAGCCTAGAGAATTCATCACCTAACGAGGAGCGGGGGGGAGTATGGGCAGCATGCTTAGTATATAAGAAATACTAAAGGGGAACATGAATTAGGTAAGTAAATGCATTTCTTTGACTTAAACTGCCTAAATTATAATCTTTTATAAAAATATCATAGGCATAAAATTATCACTTGCTTAAAATGATGGCTGAATATTGAATACTTCAACTTGTCTTTTGAGCACAAACAGAATTACATTTAGCATAATTCTAGAACACAATGTAAAGAACTCAATCTGAGGTATGGAGACATAATAATAGCTAAGAAGTTGTTTCAGAACTCAGGATGAAAGAGATAATTCTTCCTTAGGGCATATTTAACATCCTGACCCAGAAGGAAGAGTCAGAGAACATCAGCCTTTACTAGAGATGGCTACTGCAGAAGCTGTCAAGTGAACACCTCTTAGGTTGCCAGACGATGTGGCAGATGCTGCTTAAGAAATTATTCGCAGCTTCCTCATATAACGCTTAGTGATGACAAATTAGTCATTGAATATTTTAATGATTTTAATATCCCTTGCTTTCTACTTATTGAAGCAGTAAAATAAACTCTTCATTGTAAAATCTTTTTGGAAACTTTACTCCAAATTCTTCTTCAGTTCTTTTGCATAGACACTGTATTAGTCATTTGACTTGTTGCCTTCACAAAAATACCTAGCAAATGCAACTCAAGGAAAGAAGGGATCATTCGGCGGTCTCAGTTTAGGGTTCAATCCATCATGGCAGCAGGAACATGGGTCAGCTGGTCACATAGCTGTTGCATCTGGGAGGTGAGTACTGGTCCTCTTCTCATTTTAACCTTTCTTCCTTTGCATTGAGACTAAGGTTCTATTCCTCGGGATGCTGGTGTCCACATTCAGGGTAGTTATTGCCTCCTCAGTTAAATTCTCTGGAAATAACAACAGGGATAACCAGAACCACGTGTCCTGGGTGATTCTAACCCAGTAAAGTTGACAATTAGGATTAACTACCACCACAACAAAGTCTGATTCCAGCTTTATCTTAGATTGCATAGTAGTTATAGCACAGCTACATTACTTACTGGTCTCACTGCTGTTATAAAATACCTAGCAAAGGCAACTTACAAAAGGAAAGGGTGTGCTTTGGCCACAGTTTCATCATACAGCACAACATGGCAGGGCAGGCATAGATTCAGAAACATGAGGCAACTAATCACAGTGCATAGACAATCCAGAAGCAGAGACAGAATGCTGATGCTGAACTGTTTTTCTCCTTTTTCTTCAACCTGAGTTCTCAGCCCAGAGACTGATGTCACCCACATTTAGAGTGGCTATTCCTATATCAGTTAACCTAATCTATAACAATATTCTTCATAAAGTTTTCCAGAGATTGATTTCCATGGTGATTCTAAATCCAGTCAAATTGACAACCAAGATTAACTATCACAACAACTAATAATAGTAGTACTGTTAAAAGTAATGGTAAAAGCAGTTACCATGTGTTAGCTATCTACAATAGTATTTCTGTGTTTCTTATACAATATCAGCAAAGTCCTCCTAAAAAGCCCATTTTAAAGTTGTTTATAAGATGCTAAAAAAATGCTTCTGTGTGTGAAATGAAAACAGATAGGCCACAAAATAAGGTGAAGGGTCCAGGAATATAGAAATATAAAACTGTAAACCTAAAAAGTAAAAAGCTGACAGTCATCAGTTCCAAAGGGTATCTTCTAACAATGGCTCTCTGCTTACAGCCAGCTCCTCTGTCAACAGCCAGGCGTTAACTTTTAACACTCTGACCTTGCCCCTTATAGCCAACAACTGCCTGGACCAAAGCTAACTTTTAATAGATGTTTCTATGTGACTTCTAGCATGTATCCCATATCTGATGTTTCTCCGTACTCCTAGCATGCACCCCAAGACTGATTATTTCCCCCTTCCGACAAAAAGAGGGCCAGACCCACCTCTGTTGCTACAGCCTCAGAATTCCGAACACTGGCTGTGGTCTCAGCTAGCTGATAAGCTTTTGTGGTGAATTTTTTTCCTTTTTTTTTCCCCCCCTGGAATAAAGTCTGCTTCTGGTTTAGTAGACTTTGGTAGTCTGTCCCCATTCCATTATTGAATGACCCCGGGCCCAACAAACGTTCTTCTGGATCCATAATCACTGTCTGAGTTTGGACCTTTGTCTCAAAATGCATTTCAGCTACTAGGTATTCTGGACTCTAATTTTGATGTCACTTCAATTTATCAGTAAAACAGCTTAATCTTAAGAATTTTCACAGTCATTCTGTTATCATTTATTCAGTATTTCTAGACTATTATGTCAGATATAATGACTAAATCTTTTTTGTTAATGATTTCTCTTTATGAAAATTCTGATCACTATTCCTTCATTAAAACCTTCTAAAATTAAACTAGTAGAAATTAATAGCCTATTTCTTGATATTCACTACACAGTCATTATACCTTAGTATTGAAAAGTGTATTGTAGCACTGTAAATACTAATACGCCTTGTAGCCTAAGACAAATAATCTTTGGTATTCAACATACTCCGCAAATGTCCATTGAACAAAAACTAAATGATTGTATTTAAAAATGGGTATTCAGTGTCAGTCTAAAAAAAATCACAGCTCTCATCTTAAAGAAAATCACAGAAGTTTATTCTGGAGCCATTTTGAATCACCATGGCCCAGGAATACAGATGTAGGTTGCCCTAAATTCTACTTCCTAACATGGAAGCAGCTTCATGAAGTTTTTATGATTTTATCAAACACAGAAAGTCATAAATCAACACAGTTTAAAATATATTGGTGGATACATCATAGAGACAAGTTAATGAGATGGGAGAATCTTTTCTATAGGCTCCAAATGCTGTTTAATGACATTCTCAGCTTTTTGGTTTGTGGTTGCTAGTGGCCTGCTAGTGGACTCCAAAAGGCTTCTATTTAGTCAGGAGGTGTTAGTTCTGACACAGAGACAGAAAGTGCTCAAGGAATAGCTATTCCTGAGGGCTAGAACTAACCCTAGATAAGGTAATTGGCCTCTAGACATGCAACTTTTCAACCTTTCCATAGTTCTAAATTTCTAATCAGCCAATCAGTCTCTGGAGACATTGCTTCTTTTCAAGAGTTTTGGCTCACAGCCAGACACAGTTTCTTTCCAGAGGCTTTCATTCATACCAGTAAGAAAAAGAAATCTGATACAGGATTATCAGGTCACCTTTTATTATTTAACATACAATATAGACTTACAGGTCCTACCTGGAATGCTTTGGCTTAGATTCCGTTCCAAAGTAATCATAATTCTGTATTCCATTATTCAAAAACATGATATGACAATTCACATAGGCACTTTTCTGGGTCCTAGGGAAATAAGGCTGAAGCACTTGTCTGTTAGCCTTCTCTTTTTCTTGGCCTTGAGAACCCTCAAGTTCACCAGGTCTCCAGGAAGCTCGTGGCTGGCCCAGGCATCTAAAATCATCTACATGCCTCTGTGAATGTTCATGAGGTCAGTCACATCAAACATGTTGTCTATTCAGACCCACTCTAATTTATCATTCAGGGAACAGACACAAGGCTGAATTCATTTCCTCAAATATGGGAGGGAAGAGGGAGAGGTTAAATTGTCAAAATTCACTGATAAACTCAAACCTTTTAACATCTATTTCTTTTGCCCCCTAGACGATGTGGCAGCCCAGTTTCCACACCGCAATCCTTTGTCACGTGAAATCTTTGCAAATGGAAGCTCATACCCATAGCCACAAGTGAAAGCACCTTTCTACTTAAGTGACACAATTGTGCTGACAAATGATTCCATACTAAGAAGTATTTTTTATAAGGTTTGACTAATTACTGCTCATTATTTTATTATCCCGCGAAATAGCCTGAAATTTTTGCCTTTCAATGGGAAATAAGAGGGTAATTTAAAAATGTACTAATGGAGTTCCTGCCATTTCTCTTCCTCCACAGGAAGAAAGCCACGCGGAAGGCTGTGCCAGCTTTTGCTCTCCTGAATGCTGCTGGAAGAAAGGCTAATAAGAGCTCTCCCAGAAACAGAAGCACAGCTGCAAGTGAGGTGTCTGGCCAAACCCTGCTCCTTTCTCTGGCTGCTTCCTGCATTCAGCTTCCTTCTTCTGAATAGTGCTGATAAATTAGCATGGGGAGAGCACTCACCGGACTCTGGGCATGTGCCTCCAGGGCTTGGAGCCATAGCCTTCAGGAGCCATGCTGTGTGGGCCATTAAACAAATGACTAAGAAAGACTGAAAACACTCCTTCTTAGCATAAATATCCAATGATTGATGACAGGCTCTTTTATTTATCCCTACCCAGGGTGATTTCAAGTCTATTCAGAGGCAGACCCTGGCTATCATGCAAATCACAGGGAAAATGTTTCATAGTTCACATAGCAGTCATTTCTCTGGTGTGTTTTCTTCTTCTCTTGTGTCTAAAACACTATCATCCTTGTCATGGCCAACATTGCCCTTTCCTGCTTAGTATGGTTGGGCTGACTCAAATTATTAACCCACGATCTCCACGTTCTAGTTTTCTAAATAATTTAATAACCTTAATTTGTGGCATGATTTAATACTGTTAAAGAAAGACGTATCGGTTCAAATTTCTGTGACAGAATCTTAATACTTTGAGGAGGGCAAGGTATGAAGACTTCATTGATGAGGGAAGTTCAGTAAGCATGGGATAGTTTACTTAAAAAAAAAAATAGCCTTTCTACAGGCAGTAGTAGTCAGCTCAACTGCAGACGTGTCCCCCACAGAACATAGTAGCAGCGGAATTGTGGGCTTGCGCCGTCATTCTCTTAATTCCCAGCACATTCGGTGGATTACATACTGTTTATGCATCCAGCAGCCTCCCTGAGCCCTGTTTCTTTACAGTACTTACTCCTGCTGCTAAAAGGAAAATAGGCTCCGACAATCCTCTTTGCCTGCCAGAGCCGCTGCCTCTGAATGAACACATCCTGCTTCCAGGAGTCAAGCTGATCTCTGTGATCCTGGAATCCTACAGGAGTTCAAAAGCATTCTGCGCCCCTCAAAGGGCAAAAATTGCTATTCGTTTAGGATTTACAGCAGAGCCCGAGCCTCCTCACATAAGAGCTGATGCTATCCTTCCTGACTCCAAGGCCTTTGCTGAACCAGCTCAAAGTGCAGATGAACCGGAAGGTCTCAATCTGCCTCTGGCTCAGGCTCTCCTCCAGCCCGACACCGTTCAGTTCAGGCACAATAATGAGGCCATTGAATTTCCCGTTGCAGCTGGGAGCTAGTGGTAAATGCTGAAGCTAAGTTGTGGAAATGACTGTGCACGGGGACTAACAGATGAAAAAAGTGTAACCCAATTTACCCTGTATTCATACGGAATGGTTTTAAACACACAGCGCCACAAAAGCTCTGCTATGATTCTCTGTAAAATGTCCCGAGAACACCTTGGCAGAGGAAATTGACACTAAAAGGACACCTCAGGGAGAGAGTAACTGGCAACGGTATATCCTCAGGATTTCCACAGGACCAAAGATCTTGGAAAGCAAACAATTGCACAATATCTGTGAGAGGGAACTAAGAAATAATTCTTCCTTAAAATAGTAATGAAATAATTATTGCTGTTCTTAAGTATTCCGTAATTCTTTTATAGGTACAAAAATAAAAAAATATTCCACTCAGAGCATATAACACAAAAACATTAATTTTTAGATTATTAATCACTTCATCTGAATAGAGAGACATTTAAGACAAGGAATAAAATAAGTACAGGATTTAAATATATTCTAAATTGTTCTGAAAGGCCCACCAAAATTATTTATTTACTTTGATACATTAAAACATTTTCAGGAACATATATCTTCAGCTAAAATGCATCAAATAGTTTTGATTATAATTACTTTAGAACTAGGTTTTCAGTGATTTTTATATGCTCTATAAAAGAGATATTTTTCTGAGATTTATGGAACATACATAGTGGTGGCTGATGATATCATACAGAAGTATATAATATGTAAGTTCCCTGAGGGTATGAATAACTGATTAAAGAAAGTGAGTGTCCCTGGAGACTACATGTTTGGAAGTGTTAAAGTACAATTTTATGCTGAGTGAGTACAGGTAGAATCATATACGTCATGTTTGCACACATTACTATCTGTATGGTTTTAAATGCACATAAATCTACTGTCAAAAACATCATAGGTGAAGACTGTTTCATTTTTGTTTGAAACTTTACATTGAAATCATTACCGTGCCAACGCTGTCAAAAAGTGACGTCACCGCGTGAGTACCAGGTTCTTTGTCATGAAGTCATGAAATTTTCATGTTTGTCTCAGTCTACAGTTTTGTTTTCACAGAACACCTTCCTACAGGTATCCAGGTGGCGACTTCATTAGTCCTTGTAATGAAAACATGGCCAGGCACATAGGTCATGGTCCCTCAATTATTCTCCATAACCCATATTTTCAATTATGTGCAAAGTTAGCATCTATCATTCCCCAAATTTCATTTCATGTTATCAAAATTGATACCAGGAAACATAGATGATAGATTTGAGGACAACCAGAGTCCCAAACTATTGCTTTCAATACATCTCGAGCCTGTCTAAAAAGAGTGCCCAATCCATACTGGCCTCAGAATTCCCAGTAGACTTGAAAGTTAAGGATTTTGGTAAAGCCACACCTTTTGTTCAAAGGGTTTAAAGTGAAATATTTGGAGGACCAGTCATTTGACACAAGCTAAGTCAAGCATTTTAAAAAGGAAAGGAGTCTAGAGGGTTGGACCATAGACCTCCCCAGTTGCTTCTCTCTCACAGTTATTAGGCTACAGCCCTCTGTAGCCGACAGCATCTGCCCTGAAGGTTAGAGCACATAGGTTTGGGTGGGTAGTGGGGTGCGTGAGGGCGAAGGAAGCAAGTCCAGGCCTCTGTCTTACAACTGAAAGACAATCTTGTAGTCATAGGCAGCACCTGCCCCTTCTAATCTCCTTGTCACATAGGCTAAGCCAGACTCAGTAATGAGATGTGGAAATTCCCACCACTCCCCGAAAACCTATAAAAGTCAGAAATTCCTTTTGTTGGAAGGTGGGGTTCTCTGAAGGCTTTTTCTGTTTTGGGCCACATCAGGCTATACGTGACAAGTAAATCTGCTCTGTCACTTCAAGCACTCTCTACTAATGTCCTTACATCTTACAACGCTCTTCAACTGTAAGACTTGATCATGGACGCCAATGGTTTTGAGAGTCTCTCCTAGAAATGATGATTTTGAAATATAATTAGCCTGCTCCATTTTCAAGGAGCTTGTTTCCTGTGATTTATAACAAAGAAATTATGGAATATTATTATAATGTGTGGTAGTTTCAAAGGAAAAAGAAGAAAGGTGAGAACTACTAGATTCAGACACTATTACCTGTGGAGGGGCCCCCAAACAGCTTGACCACACAGCTGCCATGACAGGCCTAGAGGCCCAGACACAGTTTCTGTGACAGGCTTGCTGGCAGGCAACACCCAGATCTAGGAAAAGGCATAAGCTGACACCACCCAGGGATCCACCGAGGGATGGGGAAGTACCTAACATCTCAAACATTCCAACCATTAGATAAGGTGGCCAGACGTCCTTGAACCTAGTACACACCTATTTCCCCTTCTTACCAAGATACCCCTAGACAATTGTCAGCCAATCAGGGTCCTGAACCCTGGAAATCCCCTCACCCCAACCTCTGCTATGATAAAAACCCCACCCACCTGAACTGGGGGCTCTTTGCTCACACCGCTGCATGGGACAGACAGACCAAGCCCCAGAGCTTGAAAATAAAGGCTCTTTGCTTTTACATATGGAATTTGGTCTCCATGGTGGTCTTTTGGGGGTCCCCGTGATCTGGGCATAACATTACCCTAGAGGAAGAAGAAATCTATGTAGCCAATGTTAGTTATTATGCGGTGCTGTTTACCATTCGAGAAAAGTCACAAGGCACAACAAAACCCACTATAAGAGTTTATTAGGAGAAGGGGGAAACAGAAGAGGTGTGCTTAGGTCTGCTGAAAGACTTGTGCAGGAAGAGAAGGGAGGGTATGAGGAATCCACCTTTATGGATTCCCCGTGTCTGTGCATATGGGCTTACATATCTACACCATGCATGCTCATAGATTACGTGATCACACTGCATGCAAATTACTTGACCACACAGCATGGATTACTAGGATGTAAGGCCCCCAGAAATGACTAAGCATCTCACCAGTGCATGCATAGTCATGGAGGTGTGACTAGAATTCCTAACAGCCATCTTATTTTTTTTTTAATTGTAGTAGTGCAGAATGCTAAAAATTATGGGCAAAAATTGCTAAATTGTAATACATTGTGCATGAAAAACAAACATAAAATTTGTTGGAGGTGGTCTATGGCAGTATCATTTTGCAACCAGTGTTTAATGGAAGAAATACCATTTAGATTTGAAACCCTGAAGTATGAGAAGACTTACTCACAAGATTTGTTTTCAGTTAGCAACATGTCTTACTTAGAGTCAGAGCAAAATTTTAAATGGACAGTTTTGAAGAGAGAAGAATAATATTCTACTATTCATTATATAATAATGAGTAGCACCTTATTTGACTACACCATTGGCACAACCAAGACAACAGAAGACCTTTCTCATTTCTAGTGTTCAAACTTCAATTCCATTTGTGTCCAGTAATTCTTCCACTAGTTCCAACAGTTTTGAGAATCAATTATTTCACACACACACTCTGTATATAATGAACTATTCCAAGGAGCTCTTGGCTTTACCGTTCAAAATAAAAACTTTATATATTTATCATTTTTTTTGTAATTTGAATGAATGTATTCAATTTGAAACAGAAACTAACTTCTAACACTGTACAGGAAGTCTGATGTAAGAGAGGAGGGTATGCATTTTCAACTCCTTTGTTCATTTTTCCCACTTTCTTTCTAGAAATTGTTTCTGTCAATTTTAATTCTCACCGAGGTGAATGGAAAATGGATGTAAAGAGACAGTTGCCTCTAAGTGCAAATAGCAACCAAAGATAAGTCCTTTTTCTAGCAATTCCAAGTTTCATTGAACCTGTCTTAAACAGTGTGTGGCCTTTCTGAAAAATCAGCAAAAGATAGGATGGTATTATAAATTTATGAATTGAATGCTAATTTGGAAAAGACTCCAAAATTACAGTATAGGGTACAGGGGAGAAACAATGGACTTGTCAAAAAAAATATTATAAGCTGTCTAGCACAAAATTGTGATAAGATAGCAACTTTTATAAAAAGAGGAAATTTAATATACTATATAGGTTTTAAAAAACTGCATTTGAATGTTATCTCTGTCATGGTGCACATTGGCAGGGACATTGAGGTTCCTCCACCAGGGTTCCTAATCTTCAGAAGTGGAGAAAAATCTTTCCCTTCAAAGCCGCTGAACTTGCTTTATATGTCATCTTTAGTCTGAAATTACAGCAAAGCAAAACAAAACAATGACATGGCCACAGCACCAAAGAGCCCTGAAAATGTAATTTCTTAAACAAAAAGTACAGCCATGATATGGAATACGATCAAAACAAAAGCCCACCTGAGTAAAATAACATGGTTATCGGCAGCAAATCTAATGAGACACACATACTTTTAGGAAGCTGTAAGTTTTATGCTAACTTCCTTTAGACTTAGATCCTGACACATTTGGACTTCAAATCAGCTAAAGTAAGTTAGTGTTAGTGGCACATAAATTCTTGCTAGTGGGATTGTAAAAATGCTTTAGAATTGGATTTTGGCAACTTTGTGTCGTGGCCCATTTGCAGTAGGTCTGAGCATTGGTTATGTTCAAGTAGCAAAGAAAGACTTGCTGAAGTGCTCTAATGTCAATGTCAGGGACGCTGTGTGATGAAGTTGAATGTATAATGATCAAACAGTGGAAAAAGAAATCAAAACAGACTAAAAAAATGTATTCAATTGCTTCAGTTTAATTGATTCAAGATTTGTGATATCTCCAAAGATTAAGATATATTTTAGATGAGAAATCATATCTCCCATCTGAAGAAGAAAAGAGACTAGGAAAAACACTTCACGGTACTTGTAAACATGAGGCATGGTGTTGCTAGACAGCCTGTGACAAATGGCCTCTGCTGAAGTTCCTGTGACAGCTTTGACAGTTGTAAAGTACCAGCAATAGAAAAGACTGCTGTATTCATAGGTGAGGTAACACCTCATGGATGGAAATTTTATTGTCACCAACAGAAACAAAATATTTTGATCGCTGAAAGAATTTTGCAAACAAAACCCTAAAGTAGAAGGAACAATGATTGGAATGGATTGGTTGTATAGAAAGAGGTTTGACAGGATGCTTGAGTAATAAATGGTAAGTTAAGTGTAATTTAAACAAAGTATTTACTGTGTACATTCTTTAAATATGATCCCCATCTATAAAAATAAATGTGGTGTTCATATAGCAAAGACCATGTCAGTTTCCTAAAAATAAATATTTTGCCAGAATACTTAAAACTTGTTTTTAAATGAAGTCTCAACTATTAATAAGAAAAAAATCATAAAACCAAATGTTTTCTTAGTTATAAACCAAACTAAAATATTTTGATTTGGATTTGCAATAAATTATGGAAGATCTGTAGAACAAAGGTGTCTGGGAGCTTAAAAAAATAAAGAAACTCTAGATATGTGATTAAATATTTGAGATACTCAGTAAGCTCAAAATATGGCCAAGCTCATCCATCCCTAAAAGTAATTAAGAGATAGTTTTAATCCTGTTATTTGAATTAATATCCTCTTGAGTTTGAGCTGTTTTTTCTTTCTCAGAAAAATGTATAAAACTCCTCTGACTGCAAATGAAATAGACACTGTGTTTTTTGTATCCTGATTGCCTTCTCGTCACTGGCCTTGGGTTCCAATTCTGAGGTTGTCTGTTGGCATAGAAAGCACTGCTGTTAGTCAACTCTGTCGAGCAGAACATTGATTTTTAAACAGGGAGCCTAAAAAACAAATTCAATATTCTACTAGAGAGTGAATACTGGCAGTCACACAAGTGGGAGACAGTCCTTGCTCTGCTTTAATGTAAATTAATGAAGGAAGGGCTTTTTCTATTCCCACATGTATCCCTTGTGGGTGTGTTTAATGGGTAGACCATCAGAGGAATCCTTGACTTATAGGGCAGAGGGCAATAAGAAAGAGAAGAATGAAATCAAAGGAGGGTAGATGATAGAAGTGGCTACCTGGCATTAAGGTTAGCTATTGTTACTGTAATCTTTAATTCAGAAACTCTTAGTAGTTTCTGCAGTAATCTGTTTCCAGAATGCAGGCAGATTAGGTTGGAAGCTCACCCCAGTTAGCTCAAAAGAAGTTTTTCATGCCATATCTGTATGGATGTCTCTAAAACACTTGACTCCTTAAAAAAATAATATTGGAGTGATTTCCTGGACTCTTCACATTATTCATACTTAGATTTGGGAAATGTATCGGGACCAGCTGACCTGTCAAACAGCACCTAAATTGGGAAGTGAGGATTAAGAAAGAAAGAGACAAGAGACAGAAGGTAGAATCGGGGTGGGGGAGCTCTCAGTGAGTACTGTAGCAGCCCTGAATTTATTTCTCAAAACCTTTTTATACACCAAGCAAGGGAGCAAAAAGACTTCCTTACCGTGGGTTCAGGAACAGACAAGCATAATCACCTCCTGTTATTCAGCCTTGACGGGCAAAATATCTGGTAACCATGGCCTTTGACAAAACATCCCGTTATTCAGCCTTGAGAAGCAAAAACAAGCTTGAAATCTCTGACCTTAAGTCAAGATGGAATCAAGCCACAAGATGGAGTCATTGTGGGCTCTCACAGAAACATACAATGAAAGTCATAGGAAAAACATTGAGGAATTTGGTGATCTGAGATCTATAAAAGGAATGAACTGAACTTCAATTTTTCCTTTAAATCATGCTTGAATAATTTCAACAATCATTTCCCCATCTCTGTTAATTACTTAGTGTTTCTAACCATAAATTCATTAAGTCAGTGTATATTCTGCTCTCCAATATAACAGCAAATGCTGGTGAGAATGTGGACCAAAGGAACCGTACCATGCAATGCTGGCAGTTATGTACACTACCCCTTGCCCTTATGAAAATCAATGTGGACGTTTCCCAAAATCTACAAACAACATTTCTACATGACCCAGTTATGCTACTGCTGGGTACTGACCCAAAGGAGTCCAGAGTCCAAGTTGACATCAAAGAGATACTTGCACATCACTGTTTATTGAAGCACTATTTACAATAGTTAGTCATGGAACCAAACTTGGTATACATCAACAGAGGCATAGGTAGAAAAAATGTGGCACAGTGGAATATTTTCAGGCCCCAATATAGAAGTTCTGTTGCTTGCTAGAAAGTGTACTCGGCTAAATGCAGCTAGTCTCAGAAATTAAAAAAATCTTATGTTTTTTTCTTTTGTGTTGTCACTTGAATTTAATGTAGACACATAAAATTATGTGTGTATCTAGGATGTAAAAGTAGAAGTAAAACTGTGTAGAACAGTAAAGGGGACTAGAGGAGAGGAGAAAAATGGAGGGCTAGAGGCAGAAATATGTTCAACATAAAAATATACTTGTATAAGAGCTTAGAAAATAAATTTTCAGAAGTTAGATGGTTGAAACAGACTATAAGAAAAGGTATCTCTCAGTTTCTTTGGACTTCTATTTCTTATTTCATAAAAATGATAGCATCCAAGAGTCAATAGAGTTTGTTATGACTCTATGTGATTCCTCTGGTCCCGCACATCATGTTTACCACATGCCAGACAACTGCAGAAATAATCAATGTCTTCACAGTGGTGAGAACATGGACTTAAGTGTTAGTTGACTCATTTTAGGTTCAATAAACAAAATTGTAATCTTTTATTGATTATAAACTTGGTTGAAATTATACAAAAATTTATGTCTCATAAAACAGATTATTCCCTGTCTATTAAACTGGAGAAATAGTAGTACCTACCTGGAGAGGTGGTATTCAGGTGGCATCCTATTCTTTCAGCATTCTATAATATTAAGTCAATGTCATTGGTGGTATGTTGGTACCAATCTTATGGATGTTGTTAAGTATTTTGACTATAAACCTTAATTTAATCTTGTTATTCTTGAAAAATATTTGTCTTCAGTAATGTCTAGAAATATCAATATTATAGGCATATTATATTTCTTTAATACTAAAAACCATTTCTGTGCATTATACTTTAGTGTGGTGGTATTGTGTTCCCCAAAATATTGTGCACCCTAATAAACTTATCTGGGGTCAGAGACAGAACACCCACAATATTAAACATAAAGGTTAGGCAGTGGTAGCACACACCTTTAAT
The DNA here is from genome assembly GCA_902168405.1 of Peromyscus aztecus. NCBI lineage: Eukaryota > Metazoa > Chordata > Mammalia > Rodentia > Cricetidae > Peromyscus > Peromyscus aztecus. Next base: position 20,680 of record CABHPQ010163913.1, on the reverse strand, counting down.
CCTAGCATTCCAGAGGCAGAAATCCATCCGTTCAAGGATACAGCCAACCATGGTGACTCACGCCCTTTAATCCCAGAAAGCGAGCCTTTAATTCCAGGGAGTGATGGTAGAAAGCAGAAAGGTATATAAGGCATGAGAACCAGAAACTACAAGCATTTGGCTGGTTATGCTTTCAGGCTTACACGCAGCAGTTCAGCTGAGATTCATTCCGGATGAGGACACAGAGGTTTCCAGTCTGAGCAAACAGGATCAGCTGAGAAACTGGCAAGGTGGGGTGGCTGTGGCCTGTTCTGTCTCTCTGATCTTCCAGTGTTCACCCCAATACCGGGCTCAGATTTGATTTTATTAATAAGACTCTTTAAGATTCCTGCTACACTTCAGTCTGTTGATTCTGAATATTTATAGTACCTTCTATACTAAAGAATTCATCAAACATGCAAATAAAAACATTTTGATTGATTTAGTATATTAAGGACAGTTAAGCTTTGTTTGTATGTTGAACCATTGTCAAAGAGGAGGTATTCCTTCTAGTAATACTAATTCAGAACTTAAATTTATGCTTTCATAAAACATGTCAGATTATGAACACAGCTTCCCTGCTTAAAAAATTTTTTTAGAAGATCTCCAAAACTGATATTGAGTGCTTAGGATACCATTGAATATTCTTTCTAAATATATAATAAATTAAGACTAAAATTTATTTTTTGGTTAAACCATATGAATAATTTTTTGTAATAATAAGAAGTGCAAATATTATACCACGTAAAAAGGTAACTATATCCCAATGAGGTAAAACCAGCATGGGGCATCTGAAGGAAGAGCACAGTGAGTTATAGGGCAGCCTGGGCTATCCAACAAAATATGAGAAAATGGAAAAAAGATGAAGATAATTAATAAATACTTATAGGAATGCCTAGAATCTCAGTTCAGATCATATTGAAAATTTTTCTGTATAATATAAAAATGGGATCAGTCAGATATTGAATATCTATAACAGGGAAATCTGACAGTGCAGATATTAACTGGCATGCTAAAACTTGAGAAATGACAGCAGTAAACAGAATATCAAAAATTTCTCAGGCTATACAAACTTTAACTCATGATTAAAGATGCACATCAGTGGGTAGATACCATTTCCGATCCCTCTTTGCAATTTAATATGTTCTACTCATTTCAGATATCTTAGAATTTGCTAACAGGCTACTTCTGAACGCTGCTCTCCAACAGGTGCTGGTTCTTATCACAAAGTGAACTCATTTGCACCTGCTAAAGGCTCTGCCAGGAGTAGAGTAGCTCTGTCAGTACTGCTGGCTTATCAAATTTGCATTTCAAAGTGGCTAAATTGTCTTGTAAGTATATGCCCAGTGTAGAAATCTTTGCCTTCTTTCCTTGATGCAAAATATCTGGTATCTGCTGTGTGTGTGTGTTTGTGTGTAAAATATATATAACATATAAATTAGAGGAAAAGAGAGAAGATAGGAAGGAGAGAGTAAGGAAAAAAAAGCTGTATTTGTTCAAAAACAAAGGAAGGAGAAATTGCTTCAAAACACGAAGTGTTATATAGCTTATATCACCGTTAATATTCAGAATAAAACTGAAGTCAATGTTAAAGGTTGAAAGAATTTCAGGTGACATCTAATGGATCCTCCCCATTTTATGAACAAAAGGAAGAAAGGGGGCACAGAAATCCAGACAGTTGAGGAGAGCTGATAAAGTTGACCAAAATAGCAAATCCTTTGAGTCATCTGTGGCTTGGTTTTAGTCCCATTTTGGGATGTGGAATTGTGACTGACTGTCACTTTCTCTATCTCCTAGGAACCCAATAAAATGACTTCCACCATTAATTGAATAAACTTAGACAAGTATTCCAGTGGAAAAGGCAGATTTTGCCCATCAATTTCTGCTGGAATGCTGACTGCTGCAGTATCTGATGGGCAGTTTCAATGTTGTCTCTGGAGAGGGCAGAAACGGCTCAGACAGTATGACTTCCACACACTTTTCAGACAAGTTGTTCATGGGCACAGTCATTTTCTTTATATTTTAAAACTGAACTATGCTTTCAGGTTAATGTGATGAAGGATGCACATGCCAGCTTTGAGAAAGCCTAAGCATGACTGAAACAAAAGGAAAGGTCTATTTTTTCATGAGTTTCTTAAGAAGTAAGTCCTCTTAAAAGGCTTCACTTCTATCTTGATCCAGTAGATAAGCTTGTAGCTGGAAGTTTTCCTGTATCCTGCCTGGTCCTGCAGCTGCTCAGACCCAAATAAAAACACAGAGGCTCATATCAATTACGAATTGCATGGCCATGGCCTATGGCTCAAGCTTCTTGCTAGTTAGCTCTTATAACTAAACTCATCCCATTTATATTAATCTATATGTTGCCACGTGTTCCATGGCTTTACCTGTGTGCCATTACATGCTGCTCCCTGGATGGCGGGATGGCACCTCTCTGCCTTTCCTTTCTCTCTTGGATTTTCCCACCTGGCTCCATCCAGCCTTGCCATAGGCCGATGCAGCTTTATTTATTAATCAGAGCAATACATATCCACAGCATACAGAAAGACATCCCACAGCACAAAAAGTATGATTTGATTTCAATAAAACATTTGTTATCTATTGTGATGATAAAAATTGTGAATTAAATTTGATCACTGATTTTAAACCTAAGTTCCTAAAATTTCATTAAGTGGATTAACTTCTGTTTAGACAAAGATCCCCAAAGATACAGCAGTTCTCTGTATGATCAAAGACATGAAAAGGAGTACAGACCTCGCATCATTATGTTTTAGGAGAAAATAGGAATGTTGGAGTTTAGAACGTGGCTAGGCAATTGGAAGTGTTATTGTATTTGGAATATGTGTTTCTCCTCAAGACTGTGAGGTAAAATCATGTCCCTAGAGTTGTCATGCTGAGCACTGAAGTCTTCTGGAGATGGTCAGGTGATGAATACAAAGGGCTCATTAAAGAGATCAGTGATCATATGGAAGGCTCTCAGGAGACCCTCCACTCCTTCTGGCGTGGGAGGCACAATAGAAAGACTGTGTTCTCTGAACTATAAGACCACCCTGTTGGCATTTGGTTCACAGACTTCTAGTCTCCCAACTACGAGAAGTATATTTCAATTTTTTATAAGCCACTCAGTCAGTGGTAATTTATAATAGCAACATGACAGATGAAGACAAATGTGTTATATTATTGCAGCAAAGACACAAACTATGATACATATTAACTAAACTCTAGATTGGAGAGAGAGGTGATAGACATCAGAAAGGTGCTCAGAGTTCTTCTGTTAAATAGTCCAATGAGCACAAACATGAAGTCTAGCTCCAGCCTCATAGAATGAAAACAGCAACTGAAGTTGCTGAATATCATCCGAGTTCTGCTCCAGAACAGAAAAATCAGAGAGCATGGAGGAAAGAATGCAAGATATGGGGAAGAAGTTGTCCTAATGTACTGGAAGTTCTAATGTATTGAGCCCTCCAGAGATGAGATTTCTGAGAGATGAATTTTCTCTCTGTGTACAGTTTAAGTTATGTGTTCACACTGCAGCCTGAGACTTGGGATGCAAATTAATGTAAGCATCCTTTTCCCTCACCAGGTTAGGCAAAGCTTTGTATTTAGCCCTTGCTATGTCTGTAACATTTCCCCAAATCCATTATCTTTTTATTTTGTCCTTGACCTGTCAGTTTATTTTCTGTTACCCTCAGTCTGTAGGGTTCTTCATTTTGATATAAAGCAAAAATATTCTATATTTCCAAGTATGAAAAATAAAACTGCAGTTCTTTTTATGGGGATTTCATGTCTATACCTCTTAAATTAATAATAAGATAGTTAACTTGGAAGTTTATAGTAATCTAGTAAATAATAGTCCAGTTTCCTTGTTTAAAAAGAAATTGGAGCATTTCTCATTTTTTAAAAGATTTAAAAGATACATTTTAATAAGTTAATTATGAAAATACAACATAGTCAAGATCATCTAGTGATTTCTTTCAATTAATGGAGAGCAGACACATAAAAAACTCTTTTTGTTAAGCTTCAATTTTAGTTTATTTTTTTATAAAATTATCCTTTGTATCAAGCCATCCATATAATGTTATTAAAAATCTGCTTCACAGAGGCAAATAACACTATTAAATTTTAGAAAGGTAAATATATAGAACTATAGTACATTTGCATAATTAAAAATCTCATTTTAATAGTGACAATAATCTTACTTCTGTTGCAGAGGTCTGGGCTGAATACTTTTGTCCTTCCAAAATTTATGTTGACTCTCTGGCCTCAATAATCACACTGGAGGTGGTGCTTTGAGAGGAGACTAACTTTGGATGAGGTCATGGAGAAGAGTCCCATGATGGAGATTGTTTGGCTACAAAATCAGAAAAAAATCACCATGGTTTTCTCTCTGTGCACTCACTGAGAAATGGCTACCTGAGCACAATATAGGAATGTAGCAGCTTCCAAGAAAGGAAGTAGTCTCCAAAAGTGTGACAAATATTTATTGTGTGAGGCATGTCAAGCTGGCTTGCCCAAACTTTGGTTAGGTCTCTGAGATTTTTTTCTAGGCCTCTCTTTATACTTTATTAAATCTACTTTTAACAAAATGAGGTCTCTATTGAGTCTTCTCTACCAAGCCCTCCTATGCTTAACATCTGGTCATTCCTACTACCTGATTTTCCTCCACCATTCCCTGAGCGATGTCTAGTCATCCTGGCCTCCCCTCAGTAGGAATCCTCTGAGGTCTGCTTAGTCACACTCTTCATTATTCCTGATATTTCCCTTAAGTAATTTTCCATTCCTTGTCCCTGCTCTCACCACATTGTTCCTTGGTAATAATTCCCACTTGTCCATGCTGTATTCAGAGATGAGCCCAATCTTATCACTTTTTGTCAGACCCCATTAGAGCAGTCACTAAATTTATTCTGATGGTTCTGAGTAAGCCTGCTTTACCACACTTTTATAAATGTCAAGGAATATCTTATTTCTTCCATAGTCATATAGTTTGTCATACTTTGTTTCAGCAGCATGACCTTAGACACAGTTCAAGCCAGGTTCTAAATTAGGAAACTATAATTAATTAGTTAATTAATTAATTGCTTAATGTGATAAAAGAAAATATAAAAACAACACTATCACAGTGCCTTAAAGTGGGTTTCAAGTTCATTCTGATAAAGTAGTTTTAGAAGCCTACTGGAGTATTTTGTGCCCATGAGAACCTCAAAATCTTGGATTTTTTTTGAAACATGCACACTAAAGCACATACAAATATGAACAAAGTTTGGTCAGTGGTACACTGACCACAGTCAACTTGCATTTACAAAAAGAAAAAAAAGAAAAGAAAAGAAAAGAAAAAGCCTAATAAAGCTTAGTTTAAAAGATAGAAATAGGGACTAGAGAGGTATCTCAGTGCTTAATACTATTCACTCCTCTGGCAGAGGATTCAGTTCCCAGCAGCCACATCTGGCAGTTCACAACTACTTGTAACTCCAGCCCTAAGGGCATCCCCGGCTTCCATAACATCTGCCCTTATGTGCACACTCCCACATGTACATACATGTAATTAAAATAAATAAATAATAAAATAAAATAGAAATAGAAAAGTACTGTATAAGTATTCCAAACCATTGGAAAGTCAAAACACTAAAAGCAAGCAAGATTATTATCTCCCTATTACCATGTTTGAAACAAAAAAATTTTGTAGGAACAAGCAAGATTATCATATAATTATTATTTTTTAAAACATAACAGAAGTAATATTTTATTCAAGTGAGTTTCAGAATACTCTTTTTAGATGAAGAATAATCTAGGTGATGTGCAGATACCCCCTCCAGCATTCTACCCATTGTATATGTGGTCTCGGTAGTAAGATCTTTGATGTGAACAGTCCTAAAGAAAATACTTTTGCTCTCAGAAAGAACCATGAGTGTTAAAATGGACAAGAATCATGTTCTGATTTTTCCAACTCTCTCTCTCTCTCTCTCTCTCTCTCTCTCCTCCTTTAACCTTTTCAGGAACCACTTTTGTTCCTTTAAAGTAACTATGTATCCAAGAGAAGAAGGACACTATTAGTTCCTAGAAGCACCAGAGGAACCAAGGAGAATTTAATAAGACTAATAAGTCTGAGAGAGATGACTTTGTCAATGTCCAAACCATTTCCTCTGAGTATCAACCTCTGGTTCACTAATTCTTCATTTTTTCAAGATCTAAGTTAAAGGCCAGTTTAGGGGTATTCAGCAATAAAAACAATTGGGGTATATCAATAGTTTTTCATTTAACTTAATAACAGAATTCAGATAACTGAGATTTAACCTCCTAAGAGTGTTATGTCCAAAGTATTTTTCTTGTAAGTTACTGAACTAACTTTTCATAGATTTTTATGAATTTAATAATCTCCAGACTTGAGCCATATTATCAGTTGCATGTCAGGACATCGTATATCCAACCTCCCACTTTCCCAGTAGCCAGAATCTTTGTATATATTTGTAAATAGAGCATTAGAAACACTGGTACTTCATCTAGGAATAATTAGAATTCTAAAAGCAAAGCATAGATATCAGGAATGCTTTTGTGAATAGAGATAAGCAAGCAGTGTGCTACATTAATTTTTAAGTCTCTGCATATTAATGTGCTCAAAAATTGCATCTCTCATGCTTGCCTTAGTTTTGAACAGGTTTTGATAGAGCATCTTTATTTAATAATATTTGATCATGCAAAATTAAACACATTTAGTTTTAAATTTTCCTGGTAATAGACTAATATCCTCTCTAAGAAGACTTTTTTTCTCCAAGCCCTAGAGGCCTAGACTCCTGCAAACTTATTAAAATTCTACAACCCAGAGGGAAATATCTTAAATATTGCTGAATCAAGTTACTTTCTCAATTTGAAACTTTATTGATCCATTCTGGGATGCTTTCTTAAAAGCTCAGTGTTCTGAACAGAAATAATAGTCATTGGACTATTTAAAACTGAAAAAAATGGAGTTTATTCCAGTTTTTCATGAAAGTTGATTATTTTATTAAATTGTAAGAGAAAGAAGGGAAGACACAGAAAAAGGACAAGCAGAGAGGCGCCATGAAGCAAACAACTGCCTCTGTAAGTATAATAGAAAGAAATGCTCATTTGCTTCTTGTCTGGCTAACAAAGTTTTAAAGGTATTTATTATTGTGCTTTTTCATCTCCTTTACTTGCCTTTCCTATGATTCATACCAGTCAACTTGCTTAGAATTTCTTTAAGACCTTATACCATTTTGCTTCTAATTGTCTTGGTATAGGACATTCTTTCTAAATAGAACAGCTTCTATTCCTCAAATCCCTCAGTGTGAATGGTCTATCCTTCAAGACCCAAATCAAGAATCACCTTCTCAAAGAAGCATTTTCTGATGTCCCAAAGTTGGAAAAGTTTTCATGCTAATTTGTTTAACTCCATCTATAATTATTAATGTACAAAGCTAATGGAAGGACAGAGCAGTTCACATCCTGGCCAGAACACAAGGAACACAGGGCAAGATATAGCCTGATAGATCTAGTCCCAGTTATCTACTTGTTCCAAATTCACAACCTTATTTTTGTTTTTTACCATATCTCAACAATATCATCATGTTATGAATCCATGGATTATCGCAGAGCCCTCTGCTCACAGTGTCTCTTGAAAGACTCTAGAGATATGCTACACAAATCTCCTAAGTGTTTCTTAATACAACCAAGTTGACAAGATTTAACCATCTCAGTTTCTGCACATTCTATCTCTTTCTCCGAATCCAAAACTGAATAACAAACTTGGTCTTAGAAATACTGCTAGATAAGATACAAATGAATTAAACCATTAGGAAAGTTGTTAGAAAGCTGAGCAACAATCACTTTTGGTATAAGTTTTGGTATAAGAAATATTTTGAAATCAAATTAATGTCTGATTTTTTTTGTAAACATGCTGATTATTTATAACTGTCAACTTGGCACAGTATAGAGTTACCTGAGAAGAGAGCCCCTGCCCCTCATTTTGTATTACTTCACTGGAATTCTGTACAATGCATTTTGATCATATTCACCACCTTCCCCTACTTGTCCCAGATCTATGCCCCCTTCCCTACCCAACCATTTCTGTGTCCTCTTTTTTTCTTGAACACCTCAAGAATGATTTTTGTTATGTGTATACTTTTGGATGTGAGGCCTTCACTGGAGGATAGTCTATGTACCAGAGGCTGCACCCCAAAAAAAACAAAACAATGTAAACAAACAAACAAACAAAACCTCTCCCTTCCTAGGAACTAGCAATTACCAATAGTTCTTTATCTAGGGGTGGGACTGCATGCCCATCTTCCCTCTCCAAGTTAGAATTTTGGGATTAGCATTCTGTAGTCTCTTGTTCTCTGTACCTTGAGCAGTTTTGGGTCTCAGTGTTAAGTACTAGCTATTGCAAAAAGAATACTTTCTGATGAGGTTTGACCAATACACTAATCTATGGGTACAATGATAAGTTATTATGGTTGGTGTAATGTAATGTCCACTTAGCAGAATAATAGAATTAAGTTCTCCTCTAGGACCTATAATGTGTTTTGTTACCATCTTGGTCCTGATAACAATGCCATCTATGGGTTCAACTTTAGACTGGGCTTTAAATCCAATCAGAAACTGGCAAGGGAAAGGAAAGTTAATGAGAAATTATATAGATTTGTGCTTTGGGTAGGCCTAGGGTTTGTTGTCTTGGTTATAAATTGAAGTTGGATGAACTATCCAGAACATGAGGAAAGCTAAGTGAACACAAGAAGGCAGTATGGCGAAATTAGTTTTTCTCTATTCTTGGCTCTGAATGTGATACGACCAGGTAAATCAAACTCCTGTCTTGGTGACATCTTTTTAGTGATAGACTGTAGTCTGAAGTTGTGAACTAAAATCAACTCTTCATTCTCTTCTGATTTTTATCCAGACATTTTATAACAGCTAGAACAATGAAACTAGAATATGCTATAATTGTGGGACTCCCACATCTTTCTTTATGCTAGAGGTGAATTTTCATAATTTTCCTAGCTTTCTGTTAAGTAACTTATTTCTTAAAAACATAATCTTACTGCCATTTAAGAAAAAGTAAAGGCATGGCCTAAATTGACACCAACAATGTCTAATTACATGAGTGAGTCACAACAAGGTCAAGAATCACGCATGAAATTTTCTTCTGCTCTTTTCTACCATTGTCTTCTTGGGGATAAGCCTACTTCTGTCTACATTCATGAAATGTGTACTGGGTGGGAGAAAGCTGCTTACAACCATGCAAACAATGAACTGAGACTTTCCATTGTTAAAATGATTGTAACCACCACTGGAAATTCCTTCTTCCTTTGTTTCTCTTCTCTAGGTCTTCTAATGTTTTCTTGCTCTTCTTCCCTTCCTTTCTTTCATCCTTCCTTCTCCTCTAGTTTTTGTTTTTTTCAACTGTCTATGAATATGAGGAAGACTGAAGCAATACAAAAAGTTAAATTAAATGCTTTTGTTCTTAAAACTTTTCCCAGTTAGTGATTTTTTTTTAAATCTGAAAATAGCCAATCATTTTTCATTTTTATGACTGTGTAAGTTGTTTTCCTAACTTGTCTTTTCCCAGTTTATGGTAAATAAAACCCATCACAAACTGTTTAAAATGCAGTGTGTTCTCTCATCAACTGTGGACTTAAGGTTGAATATTTACAAGTTGCTGGGGGTTTTTTTTGTTAATGTAATTTGGCTCTGTAAAACATTATATTAGATAATTAGTTTAATTTTGCACAAACAAAACAACCATTTGATTGCTGAGTCTCTCACATTTTCAGCTCATTGTCTGCACGTTAGGTGGGCAAACATCAATGGAGTTAGATATAAATGGAGGTTTTCTACTGGAGCAGGCTCTATAAGGAGGCATTTTTCTCAACACTGGTAGAGATTAGAGTTGCTAAAGAGACTTTTAAAGAATTAGACAAGTATTTGGTGGAGAATTCTTAATAAACACTAATTAAGTCAACTACAAAGAAACCCTTGGGGGAAGATCAATATTATTAAGTGTTTAAACTAGCTTTCTGCATTTAGAGAACCTATACACAGTTGGGCAAGCCATAGTTCTTCCTCCACATTCTTGCTTTCTCCTTCCCTGCTATTTAAACTGATGTTGAATTCCATACCACATGTCTTGCAGATGACACTACTAACTATCTCATGTTCTCTAGGAAAATTTATTAAAGTATGTAGACACATTTAAAATATGGCACAACTGTGTCCAACACTAATTTATTGAACATTGACAATATGTAAGGCTGATGAACGTATTATAATTTAAAATGTATATGAGAAAGGTAAACACTTGAAATAATTCACATTTTTCTCCCCCTAGTGTAGAACATTGTAAAACTATATTAGGCTGACAGAAGACATATAAACAATCATGATATTATGACTACCTTTTGTGATCTAGGTCTAAATGATTCTTAAATAGCCACTATTAAAGGAAAAATATCAGCTACAGAATATCTGAATTACATTGTGAATGTAAGATATCTTCTACTAATTTTTGGTTAAAATATCCTCAGTTTATCAGCAACAAAATAGATAGCACAACTGAAGCTTGATTATTATATGATAAGCATTAACTCTTTTACAGTTTGTCCTGTGTTTTTTGTTTGAGATAGGGATTATTATGCCTCTGTTTTTCAAAGGAAATGACATGAAGGTCAAAGAGGTCAGTCAGAATATTGACTTCTTCTTTGATGGAGGCTACAGAGAAGCTCAAGGGTGGAGAGGCTGGCTGTCCACAATGTAGCAAATTGAGTAAGCTGCATAAGCAAAAAATAGCAATTATCTACTTGTCTGGATAAAAACAAGAAATAGTGGGGGGGAAACACTAAAGTTATCAGAGAAAGCACACCCAGAGACTAAGACATCAGCCAGTTCTTTCTGCAAAACCATCATGATTTTATGAAATATTATGATTATAGATTAATTTTTTTGCAATTGGCTGTAGATACTACCCTCTGTAGAGATTTTGATAATCTCCAACAATGAACTACCATTGGACGTAAAAATATCTTACATGTATTACATATTTAGTGTGAAACAGAAACTGAATAAAGTTGATTGAATATATAAGTTCATAGTTATCCCTTGAAATTCAAGGAAATATTTTTGTTTATTTAAGAGTTGAACACTTGAGCTTAGAAACATCGCCTCATAAATTATGACACCATGCAATAGCGGGAATAAAAAAAGTACAAATGCCAAAGAAAGTATCCTGCATAAGCATCAGGATAACAAGAGTAGAAAGATACATAATTATAACTGTTAGCATGGATTTCAAAACTGTGATAAACAAACCTTCATGCCTTGCTTGATTGGCACAGAAACTATGGAAATCATAATGGATGATAATTAAATTATCCATGACCCAGAAATTCTCATTTTACATATATATGCCTCCAAGATATACATCATGAAATTCTGTGTGGATATTATTTACAGTATATTTATCCTAACGAATAGCTAGAGCTATAAATTTAAAAAAGACTAAATTGGAAATACATAGTAGCCCCTCTTGCATCCTGCAAGAATTAGAGCATTTAGTACGTGAGTATGACTTCACAGTACAAGTACTACACAGTACAAGATGTACTTCAGAGGTACATCTTAAAATACTCCACAGAGTGTAATAAAAGCAAAATAATCATACCTAATAAAAATTATATAGGCAGAATGCTTAACTTGTTTAATAATCATAAAAAATGAGTCCAGTTAAAAATGAGCAAAGGATCTGAATGTACATGTGCACGTGTGTGTGTGTTTGTGTGTGTGTGTGTGTGTGTGTGTGTGTGTGTGTGTGTGTTCCTCTAAGGTAGATATAAAAATGGTAGTAAGGACACGAAAAGATGGTGAATAAAATTACTCATTAGGGCAATGTAAGTGCAGGCCACAATGAGATGCTACATTGCTCCTACCAGATTGTATGTAATAAGGAAACCAGAAAATCAGATACATTCTAAGAGATATGGGAAGTAATAACTCGTACACATTTTTTCTTTTTTTTTTTTTGATTTCTAAGTATCCCATTTTATTATTTATGAAATGTTTGTGATTTTTCTCACATACAGCTTTTGTTATGTTGACGTGGTCCCTTTTTTGGTTTATTTGGTCTTTTGTAGTGCCAAGGATAGTCAAGACTTAGGTCCATGCATACTAGATACTACCAAGTTAACAATCTAACTCAAGGTAGTTCCTTTTTATTTCTCATTGGTTGAATATGTTGTTGAATTTTTTTAAAAGATTTATTTATTATGTATACACACTCTAGAAGAGGGCACCAGATCCCATTATAGATGGTTGTGAGCCACCATGTGGTTGGTTGCTGGGAATTGAACTCAGGACCTCTGCAAGAGCAGCCAGTGCTCTTAACCTCTGAGCCATCTCTCCAGCCCTTGTTGAATATTTTTTTATCAGGAAAAGAAAGAGTTGGTTTTCTTTTAATGGTTTGGGGTTGTTTGTCTGTTCATTTGTTTGAGACAGAGTTCAGTCTGCAGCCCAGGCTGTCCTTGAACTTGATGCAATTCTCTTAAGTTACAGGCCTGAGCTGTCATGCGTTGGTTGGTCTGATACTGCTCAATGAATTGAGATCATCCTGTTGATATTTGTGACATTTAGTGATTTTCATGTGCTGAATGAAACCATCCTTGCATTCTGAGTCCAGAGGCATGACAGGGTAATATGTTTCTAAACTGCCTTACTAGCATGGTCTGGAGGATCTCTTCCTCCATGTTGGTAAAGAATTTGGGTTTAGTTTTCTTCCTGCTGGTGCTTTCCTGTGGCTTTGGTGCTAGGATGTTGCTGGCTTTGTGGGACAGGTCCGGAAGTGTGCCTCCTTCCATTTCCTGAAGTTTGGGAAGAACCGACTGGAGTAAGCCCACACTCCCCTTGTCTGCTGCAGGAGGCCGTGGAGACAGTGACGAAGCACATCCATTCACTTTCCGGCAAGAAGGACGGGCTGGTGCCCATGTTTATCAACACGAACACCGGCCTCTTCACCCACCCAGGAGTGTTCACCCTGGGAGCCAGGGCTGACGGCTACTGCGAATACCTGCTGAAGCAGTGGGTCCCCGGCGGCAAGAAGGAGACACAGGGAGGCCTGACCCTCTAACTGCCTTGCTGCAGGGCCCCGAGCTTCTGTCCCAGTCCTTTGCTAGGAGCCAGCAGCGGTGCAGGTGGTTCGGCTCCCCTACATGAACTTACTTCCCAAATGGCAAGAACCATTCAGCAAGGCCTGCCTTGCATCAGTGCCCACATGGCAGGTGCTCACGGGCCTGAGCTTTGACTTGGGCTGTGTGTGCAGTATTGCTCCCCAGGGAGGACAAGGTCTATAGAGCTCATGTATGGGTCAAGCTGAGCAAAGCTCCGGGTCCTGTAGTTCTGAGGAAGACGGTACATGGCCATGCCCAGAATAAGCATACTTGTACTATTGACAGGTTGCTGGAAGACTATGTTAAAGCCATTGAGGGGATAAAAGCACACCTGATACGGCATTCTCAGCCTGGAAAGCTCACCTTCATGGGATAACTTGCACATTTTTTCTTTTATTGTAAATAGATTTTTTCATAGGTTTATATTCTGATCACATATACCCCACACAAAACCTAAAAATGGAGTATACATATAGGCAAATGGCCTGTGAGGTAGAAAAAAATGCCCTAATTGATTTCTCTGTGTGTTCTGGTTCCCTCTGGCTACTACACTTTTTCTTCTTCCTCTTCTGCATAGTTCCTCAAGGCATGCAGGGAGGCACTTGATGGAGACATTCCTTTTAGGGCTGAGTGTCCCAAGATCTCGAATTGTTTAATATTGTGTTGCTGTGGTGTAGCCAGAAGGTTTCTCTACTCCACCCACCCGCCTGTATCCCTCCCCCTCCCTCGTTTCCCCATGGCCCCTCATTCCTCTGCTCCCGTCCACCCCGCAGTGGTCCCTCAGCCACTTATAAAATAATCACTCAGAGGCTTAATATTATTTACAAATTGTATGGCCTATGGCAGGCTTCTTGCTAGCTAGCTCTCTCATCTTAAATTAACCCATTTCTATTAATCTATGTTTTGCCATGTGGCCGTGGTGTTATGGGTCTGCTGGCATTTTGTTTCTCCCTGGGCAGTGGCTAGGCAGCTCCTAGACTTCGCCCTTCTTCTATCTGTCCCTCCACTTGGATTTCCCACCTGGCTATAAGCTTTCTTGCCATAGACCAAAACAGCTTTATTTACTAACCAATGGGAACAGCATATAGAAAATTATCACACAGCACTGTGGGTTTCTGTATTTGTTTTTATCTACTGCAGGGAAGAAAGATCTCTGATGATAGCTAAGTAAGGCGTGGATCTATGAGTATAGCAGAGTGTCTTTAGGAGTCTTTTATTGCTACATTCCTTTAACAGACAGTTATATCTGGTTTTTCCCTAGGTTCCTGTGCTATCTAGTCTCAGGATCTTGGCCACCGAAGCTGGAGATGAGTTCCATCTCATGGAGGGGTCTTAAATCCAATTATATTTTAGTTGGTTGCTCCTATAAGCTTTGCGCCACTATTGCAGTGGTATGTCTTCATGCAGGACACCATTGTAGAAAATGTTTGTAGCAGGGTTGGTGCTTACTTTTCTCATTTAGTAGCATGCAGAATATCTTCAGTACCATAAATACTAGTTCACAGAAGTAAAAGCTCTAAGTAGGCATCAGCTAAATTGTCCATGTTCTGTGAGTTGTGTTCCTTTCAGCAATAGTGCCTTACCATCAGTTTGTGGAGAGCCACCAATTGCCTTGCAGTAGCCTGGACTGTGGTGGTTACCATGGGACGCTTTTGGTCAACAGCTCAATTGGATATAACCCGTTCCCAGTAATGGAAGTATCATTTGGTGACAATAGATGGCTATTTGAGGCTCTGTCTCACCTATTATTTGGCAACTTTATTTAGTTCACCCTGATATATGTATATATTATAGGAAGCATCTACTATATTAGTTTCAATATGACCCAGTAAATGGACCTTAGTTTTAGCTGTCACTCCCCATATTCCCTGTCTTACCACCTTCTTCATTTCCCCTTACAGTTTTGATTCTCTAATTCTATTTCCTCCTACCCATTCATCCATAGCTATCTATTCTATTTTTCCTTCCCAGGGAGATCCATCCCTCCAACCTAGTCAATTACTCCCTACCTAACCTCTGTAGTTATATAGATTATATATATAATCTTGGCAAGAAAGCTTAACAATGACTTAACAATTAACATTCACATATTACTAAATATATACCTTATTTGTCTTTTTGGGTTTGGGTCACTTCACTCAGATGAGTGAGCTTGTTTTCTCTAGTTACAACCAGTTAATTATGATTTTCATTATTTCATTTTTTTAATGGTTGAGTAATCTTACATTGTATAAATGAACTAAATTTTCATTATCCATTCATCCACAGAAAAACATCTAAGTTGTTTCTAGTTTCTAGCTATTATGAATAAAGCAGCAGTGATCATAGATCGTTGTAGTAGGATGAGTTTATGGCAAAAGTGGTATAGCTGGATCTTTTTTTTTTATTTATAGTATTTTTGTTTGTTGGTTGATTGTTTTGGGGGTTATTATTAGTATTATTATTGTTGTTTTGGTTTTACAAGACAGGGTTTCTCTTTGTTATAGTGATATTTTATTTGTACTGAAATGTGATTTGTATGTTAATAAATAAAGTTGCCCGGGGGTCAGAGCTATTAGCAAGCCATAGCGAAAGCTGGATGGTGGTGGTGCATGCCTTTAATCCCAGCACTTGGTAGGCAGAGCTAGGTAGATCTCTGTGTGTTCAAGGATACAGCCAGCATTGGGGACACACGCCTTTAATCTCAATACCAACCATAGAAGACCTGGAGGTCTGCACAGACAGGCAGTGACTAGGAGGTCATGTGGTTGGGTTTACAACCAATGAGAAGGCAGAACAGAAACTCTATATAAAAAGATAGACACAGGAAGTAGCTCTCTTCCAGAGAGGTACAGCAACAGCGACAGGAAGGGTAAGGTTTTTAGCTATTGCTCTGACCTCTTGGCTTTCATCTTTGTATTGGCTTTGTGTTTCTTATTTAATAAGATGGTTGGTTACATCTACACTTTGTAGCCTCAGTTGTCCTGGAACTTGTTTTGTAGACCAGACTTGCCTTGAATTCACAGAGATATATCTGGCTCTGCCTCCTGAGTGCTGGCATTAAAGACATGTGCCACCACAGCTGGTGGTATACTAGATCTTGGTGTAGATTGACTTCCATCTTTCCATAGTGACTGTACAAGTTTTCACTCCCACTAGTAATAGATGAGTGTTCCCCTTACTTCACAGCCTTACCAGTATGAGTTTTCATTTGTTTTATTGATATTAGTCTTTCTGACAGGTATAAGACCAAATCTCAAAGTAGTATTAGTTTGCAGTTCCATGATGACTAACGACACTGAACATTTCTTTAAGTGCTTCTCAGCCATTTGCATTTCCTCTTTTGATAATTCTCTGTTTAGATCTGTACCCCATTTTTAATTGGATTATTTTTTCTTGATATCTAGGGTTTTTTTGTTGTTGTTGTTCCTTTATTTTGGATATTAGCTATCTATTGGATGTGTAGCTGGGAAAACCTTTTTCTCATTCTGTATCCTGCTACTTTGTTTGAATGAAGACCTTTGTCATACAAAAGCTTTTCAGTTTCATGAGGTCCCATTTACAAGTTGTTGGTCTTAGTGCCTTTGCTACTTGTGTTCTGTTCCAAAATTCCTTTCCTGTGCCATTGAGTTCAAGAGTATCCCCACTTTCTCTTCTGTCAGGCTCAGTGTATCTGGTTTTGTGTTGAGACCTTTGATCCATTTAGAGTTAAGTTTTATGCAGGGTTATAAGTATGGATCTATGTGGATTCCTTTATATGCAGCCATCCAATTTGACCAGCATCATTTGTTGAAAATGCTATTTTCCACGCTGTATTTCTGGCTTCTTTATCCAAATTCAGGTATCCATGTGTGTGTAGATTTATTTCTGGATCTTCAATTCTATTCCATTGACAATATGTCAGTTCTCTGCTATTGCTATGCTCTTTTATTTACTATAATTCTGTAGTAGAACTTGAAATAGAGTATGGTGATACCTCCAACAATTCTTTTATCATTCAACAGTGGCTTAGCTATCTCTTTTTGTTTGTTAGTTTATATATGAACCCAAAAATTGTCCTTTCAAGTTCTGTAAAGAATTGTGTTAGACCAGGCGTTGGTGGCGCACGCCTTTAATCCCAGCACTCGGGAGGCAGAGGCAAGCAGATCTCTATGAGTTTGAGGCCAGCCTGGGCTACCACGTGAGCTCCAGGAAAGGCACAAAGCTACACAGAGAAACCCTGTTTCGAAAAAACCAAAAAAAAAAAAAAAGAATTGTGTTAGAATTTTGTTGGCAATTGCACATAATCTTCAGATTGTTTTTGGTATAATGGCCATTTTTCCTATGTTAATCCAACAATCCATGAAGATGGAGGATCATTTCATTTTCCAATATCTTCTTTAATTTCTTTCTTTGGTGTCTTAAAGTTTTTGTCATACAAGTCTTTCACTTGCTTGATTAGTTACCTTAAGATATTTTATACTTTTTGAGGCTGCTATGAAAGGTGTTGATTCATTGATTTCTTTCTCAGTCTGTTTGTCATTTGTACATTGAAAGGCTAGATATGGGAAATATGAAGCCCTTATATATTATTAGTAAAGTTATAAATGGTATGAGAATTTTTGAAACAGTTTGGTGTTTCCATAAAATGTTAAAAACAGAGTTGTCATTAAGATCCAGTAATTCTACTACTTAGGATGTACCATAGACAACTAAGAATATATGCTCATAAAAAGCCTGTACATCAATGTTTGCAGCAGCCTTAATTACAATAGCCAAAGAAAAAAATCAAGGAAGAACAACATGTCCTTACTAGTCATCTGATTGCTATGTTCCTTTAACAAAATAATGGCTATATCCATAGACCAGAGCAATGTTCAACTCTCACCAGAAAAGCTCTTACTTACAGTACATGGAAATTAATACAAAGACCCATAACTGGTCATGTGCAGTGAGATATTGGAACACTCAGTACTAAATGGTATGTATTTGTCAATGGTTTCATATCAAGGCATAGGGATCTATGTGGAAGAGGAGGCAGAAATATTGTAAGAGGCAGAGGTGATGGGTGACTCAAAGGATACAGTGTCTTCCATACACAATATCCTGAGGCACATATGAACTCACAGACACTTTGGCAGTACAACAAAGCTTGTACAGCTTCAAGTCCAGACAAAATTCCAGCACTGAAAAGAGGAAGAGGCCACAAAATACTACCCCTAACCGAGAAGCTAATTGTAATTGATAGCTGTTAGTAAAGGAAAAATCAGTTTTCTCTAATAGATTGTCGCTGAGTATATCAATCACATTGCAGGGCAAGCTCCATGCCTAGAAGTAGTTGGCAAACACACATACACACAAAAATTCCATGTTTTAGGAAACTTTTTCTTTTTTCTTTTTTTGTCACTTTATTGTCTAGTTGTGTTTTTGTTTTATTTGTTTTGACTTTTGTGTTTGTTTTGTTTTGTTTTTCAGAGGAGAAAAAAACATGAAGTATGGAGGCTGGAGGATGGGGGGATCTGGGAGGATTTGGGGGAAGGAAAATACGATCAACATGTACTATATAAAAATTACAAAAATGAAAACAGGAAGGAGAGATAGATTCCTAAGAAAAACATCAATGATTGAAGCATAAAAAAGACTATTCAAAGCTCAGGAGAGAAAGTTAGGAAAAGTATATTTCTAATAAATTTGGACATTCAAAAGGAGTTATGTATAAAGGCGAAATTAAAAAGTCATACACTTGACCAAACAAAGATTCATGGATGAAAAATGATTTGATAAAACTGGTAATGCTAATTGATATATATGCCACACTGAAAAGAGCCCCAACACAAGAGTTCAAAAAGACTTAAAGAGGTATTTTGTTTGTTTCTTCTTAAGATTCCAACATCCAAGGAAATGTATCTCTAATTGGTAGCTGAACAAAAGCCAAGGAATAAAGATCTCAGTAGCCACAAATAACAACTATACCTTGCTTTCAAATATTTGGGGGGGAAATTCTATAGATAGGCAGACCATTATCATCTATAACGATTAAAATACAAAAGTAAAAATAATAGTAACTAGAGGGTGAGGTGACTCTAACATCAATGTGGTGTTTACATGTCTAACACAAATTTTACACAACATACCATATGACAGGGTGGTCTGGTGTGCTGAGTGTAGAGAGTCCACCCAAGGAATAAGAGTGAGCATCAAGACAGCAGTGCCCTTCCCACCACTAAAGAACTCAGGCTTTGTGCTTTCTTTTCCTCACTTCTTCCTGGAGGTTTGAATGTCACATGTAACATGTTAAATACATGTGTAAGCTTTCTCTCTGTAAGGCTTTAAGAAATAAAATGTATTCTAAGGCCCATTGAGAGACACTAAGAAAGCTGTCTGCAAATATTTGCTTTCCCTGGAGTAGGAAGTAAAATGGTTCAATGTGGACTTTAATTAGGATTGATGATGTTCATAACTTATTGGTAAGAAACAGGATTGAGCAAGTAAGAATAACTTCCTGTAAAATGTACTTATGGGCACCTGGAATTAAGTGAAAAACAGAGCATAAGATGAACTTTATTTCATCTTTACGGTAACTTTATTAAACATTGGTTCTGAGCTCGCCATAACAGTGCAAGCCTGCCAGAAGCAGGTGAATCTTCAGAAATTCCAAGTCATCTTGGTCTACAGAGAACCAAGGGCCAGCCATTATATAGTGAGAAGCTTTCTCTAATTCAAAAATAATACGAGGGAGATAGTTCAGTGGATGAGGTCACATGTGAGGAAACATCATGACCTGAATTAAAATCCTGGGACATATGATGAATGAAGAGAAGAGATTCTGCTGTGGGTTGTCCTCTGACCTCTGTATGAGCACCATGGCACTACCATGCCCACATGCATATACACATGCACACACACACACACACACACACACACACACACACACACACACACTGAACAATTTTTAAATGCTAAACCAAATAAAAGCAAATGCCTGAAAGCATCCGAAACTATAATTTCTAGATTTAGAGATACTTTATATTTACCCCTTTCTCAGCTGTAACATACATATAATCCTGTACTTTACCTATTGGCGCATTCCTTCATGCCCACAGAGAGCGCAGAAATCAGCCGTATTTCCTCACACCAAAGAAATCTACCAGCACACAATAGTTCTTCAATGAAGGGTGAAACAGCGAGGAAAGAAAAAGGAATGAGAGAGAAACAGAAACTGCCAGAACTATGAGACAGAGAACATGAGCAAGTGAAGGCTGTCATTGACAACCTTACCTTCAGTCACCAAAAACTTATTTCAGAGGAGCCTGAAAATTCAGATCTGTGAATTAATGTTTGTTAAATTGCCTAAATATTATGCCATGATGTGCAGGTATACAACATTAAGCATGATTCTAGACAAAAATAGAACAGCTTTTGCTGTTAATACTGTTGGATTGAATTGAATTCTGTATTTATCCTTCACTCCTTTCTAACTGCAGTGAAGATTGTGCAGTGCCTGTGGGATTTGGAATTGTTCAGAGTGAATTCTAATGAAATTTCAT